>JARFJA010000077.1:0-258283 GCA_036326145.1 Rhagophthalmus giganteus | reverse complement strand
TTCTAGGTGCAAAATTGCGACCGCAAGCTGTCCCCGAGGAGGTTATACAAAAAACGGATGTTTTACAAGAGATGCTCCGCCGCTATTTTGTTATCGAAAATTGAAAAAAAAATTTTTTAAGTACCAAAAAAGTTGTACAAACATATATGAAAAATAAAATTTCAATATATAAATCCGTTTCTCTTTAATGAACTCGATAAAATGGCCTTTGATTAAGTGCTTACAAGGTGATATTACCCCTTAATAAAGTTATTTAACTTTACATTATTAAATTAAATTAAACATTATTACAATTTATACGAGACATATTCTTTTAAAATACATCTACTTAAATTACAATTTTCCTAATGTAATACTTTTCACATGTGAAATCTACTATTTTTTTAAAAACAACATTTTTGATAACAATACAATTACCGAGATCCGTTCGCATTCAATATCCTCGAGAACGCCCTATTTATATTGTTATAATAATATTAATTATTAATTAATTTTCTAATTTCAATTAAAATTAAAGTAGATTATTTATTAGCGAACTTTAAATAAATCGGTTTTTCAGATCAGTAATCTCAGATTTTTCCTGTACTTAACATTAAATCTTAACTTTTGTATTGCGAATTTTAAAATCGTCTTCGAATACGTTTTAATGTAAAAACACAGTATCTAAACGTTTATACCCTTAGCTTCGAAGCAGGTAGATTTTACGACTTTACGGAGGCAGGCTATTTCAACCAAGAAGGATGGTCTGTTTAAAATTTCTCTAAAATTCACTAACAGTGCCATCTACGGATTATCGTTTGGCGGCAATAGGGACCGTACGCCCTTAATGGACGATCGAAAAAACTAGCCCGTAATTCGGCCCATACGTGATTCGGGAAACGTCATCGAATTATACGATTCGCGAAAATGCCAAAATAATCAAACGACCACCCACTACCATCTGATGCGACAAAACAACTCGTTGGACACCTACAGAAACCTCCCACGTGGTGGAATCGCAACAAAATCGATTTTTGCAAAATCGGCCAAACTACTACAATGTTTTGTTTTTTCTTTTGGGTTCTTTGTCCCACTAAGAGTTTCCTCTCGGTCCCCAATTTCTAATGAGCGTTAGGTTTCGTGGATTCGAAAGGTCGCGCACCCCCTCGAACTCGCGCGCCTCCGCGCCATTGGTTAAGAAACGGGACCGCACGCACGCACGCACCCCCAAAATGTAGGCCACCGAGAAGCTCGTCGCTTCCTCGACACGCGATTTTTCCGAAACTCAATACCGACGACCTTGGGGCCCCGACCGATAATTTAAAATCGAAGACAACTCACCGTTCACGCCGAAATAAACAAAACACGTTCTCCGTTCATTCGGACGCACACCCGTCCGTTACTAATTTATTGACACGGGCGGCCCCGCGAGTCCCGACTTGTCGGATGATAATGCTAATCTGCGGTCGACCTCGCGACGACTTATCAGTTTCGTGGGGCAAATTACACTTTAAAAGCTATGCAAATTGCGATCGGTTTTTTTTTTTTTTTTGAGACGCAAGTCGAGTAGGCCGCGGGTTGTCATTCGAAACCCACGGCCAATAAGTTTCTACGGTTTCGAGACTGCCCGGACACAGGAAATCGAAGACTTCCACTCGCGAGTCGTTCACTTCTATCTTACAAGAAGAAAGTTTTGAGCGCAAACGTCTCGGTATCAAATTAATAAATGAGCGCTATTTAAAACGGAAGACGTTCGATTGCTTCGAAAAACAATCGAACGTCGAAAAGCCGACCGAACCCGTCGGCCGACGAGCACGCCATCAACCACAAATCCCCGACAATTAAATTGCGAACACTTTGAATCGCCCCAAATAAATTTGTTTACCGCGACAAATTGCAAGTAGCGGAAAGTAAACAAAATAATTAATTAAAAAAAAAAAAAACACAACCATTACGTCATCCTTACTTTTAGATCCGCATACGGACGTCTCCGAACGTCGCGCCGATTGTCAAAACTGTTCGGAAACGCACATCACAACATTTTAAATTGACTCCGCGATTGATTACATCGCGAATAAATCACGATAGACCGTAAAATGTGTTATAAACAAATGAAGGTGCAGCTGACATGTCAACTGGCACGACACTAGTACCAACGGGAGAAAGTGTCGACGCAAAAAGTTACTGAATGGATAAGGCGCGTCGCGCATTTTCGACCGTATGTCCTCGTCCTTACGTGTCCCCGCGAAACAATCGACAAACCAACGCGGGGATAACATTTTTTAACTTGGCCAAACCCATTCATAAAACGATTACGGTACTATACTGATAAGTTATCGTATTATTATTTTATGCTGCGGAAGGGGCTGCCCGCTTGGACTAATTAATATTTTTTTTTAACTCGTCGACCCACATTCCGTTTCGTGCGACGTTTAATTGCTGTTAATTATAGTTGTGGTCGAAGCTATTGTTCAATAAAGTATCTGAGCGATTTAATTAAAAATTTCAGCTTAAATCCTCGAGGAAACCTGAAGATAAAAAAAATTGAGGGACGCTCAAAGAAGACGGGGGCGTTGGACGGAGCTCTTTTATTATTATGAAAAGATGATCGCCAGAGCACACTGAAATACATATTTTTTTCACACTTCTCGAACCGTCTTGATCCCTCGAAAGTGGCGCGTTTCAAAATATTAACGATTTTTAAATACAAGACCCAGGTTTCGACACGATATAGGCAAATATAAGCCGTAGATTGTCGCATTTATTTCATTTCACGATACCGATTACGCTAAAATAATCCACTTTAGCTTGTTGAAAATTCCTCAAACCCTGTCCGTGGTAATAATATGCGTACACTGAAACTTCACTTAAAACAACTCCTCGAGAGCGAATTCTTTCGGTTTTAAGAACTCGAGAGGCGATCCCGGCACTTTCCTTTTTCCTTGGTTCATTTGAATATATACACGTACGGAGGGCTTGCGAAGTGACGTACGTGTTTACCAGTGTATGCATAGTAGAGATTGAACGTGAAAACATATAAACGTAAATATTAAGAAGTGATCAACGAGAGATAAAATGACAGGCAAGTATAAAAACTCTGAATTGTACGAATATGTACAACACAAACGTACGCGGAGTTTGAGGTTATGTAGCTGTCATTGTTTATAGAAAAATGGGCAGGCTTACATTTGAACTACTTTCAATATGGCCGATATATATACAGCTACTGTTAAATATGTGAAATATAACATACGAATTATAGTAATTCAGATAATGCGTTAACCATTGAACGTTTAAAATTATTGTATAATTATATTTTGTTGGCGAAAAAAGCCAAAACAACAACTGAAGATAACATTTCACAATTCACATTTAGTTATAGTATCTACTAAAATAACTAGATGGCGCGGTACGTAGAGATTTTGCAAAATTTGTTTAGATATATTTGTTTAAATTACGAAATGCAACTACATAAAACCCCCCTTTAACAGATATTTAACACCAATACAATACTTTCATTAAAATCGTAGCGAATAAACCAACATTAAACTAGATTTCAAGTCATTACGTCGACTAATAATAACGATAAGAAACAACGCCTTAATTATCACTTTCTACTCAAAACTCGAAGTTCATTTTTGGCATAACAGTTTAACTACTTCGTCACTATCTATGTATAAAATTTTATCCAAATTGGTCCAGAATAATTACATTACCCATCGACTATAAACCGCAATAATAAAAAATTCATAACTCCTTATCTAATTAAAATTTCGAGCTAATTTTTGGCATGCACGAGAATCTACTTCCCAATTATACGCGAAAAAAATTGCAGCGCGATCGGACATGAAAAAATGCGATAACACGACTTACAGTGTTATCGACCATAAGAGTCACATAGGAAATAATTAAAAATTCGTAACTTCGGTCTCGATCGAAATTTCGAAACGATTTTTGGCACACAAATTGTTGTATCCCGGTAGTATTTAGAAATAAAATTTCAGCCCCATCGGACCACGACAAATGCGAATACCCGAGACCTCTAATCGACTATAAAAGTCACATAGGAAATAATTAAAAATTCGTAACTTCGGTCTCGATCGAAATTTCGAGACGATTTTTGGCACACAAGTTGATGTATCCCGGTAGTATTTAGAAATAAAATTTCAGCCCCATCGGACCAGATTACATTTTATTATCAATTTTTAAAAAATTTTTTAATTTTTATTACGTACTTTATATTATTATTATTATTGTATTGTATTACATATTACATCGTTTTATAAGAAACGAATTATTTTAATCCAGTTATTAAAATATTGAAATGTGCTATATTTTTCTTTACATTATTTTGAACAAACTCTTTAATGAAATAAATCGGTAAGCGGCGAATAATGATTTTTTTCGTTATTTGTAAGCAATTGAAAATTAGCAAAGGTCGTATAATGTGTAATTTCTATTCTGACATGGTTTCGACGTCGACGTCGACGTCGAAATGAAAAATTGGCAGCAAAAATTGATCGACGCAATTTTCGTTTCGGTAAATAGAATTCCAATTAACGAAATTAAATTAAATACGATAAAAGTAGATATTATAAGTTTAAATAGATATAATAGATTGAGTAGTTTTACGTTTAACAACCGTTTTCGTTTATTTCGCGAATGAACGCAATCATAAACGAAGTAGTTAAACTGTTATGCCAAAAATGAACTTCGAGTTTTGAGTAGAGAGTGATAATTAAAGTGTCGTTCTTATCGTTATTATTAGTCGTCGTAATGACTTGAAATCTAGTTTAATGTTGGTTTATTCGCTACGATTTTAATGAAAGTATTGTATTGGTGTTAAATATCTGCTAAAAGGGAGTTTTATGTGGTTACATTTCGTAATTTAAACAAATTTTGTAAAATCTCTACGGACTACGCCATCTAGTTATTTTGGTAGATACTATAGCTAAATGTGAATTGTGAAATGTTTCCTTCAGTTGTTGTTTTGGCTTTTTTCGCCAACAAAATATAATTATACAATAATTTTAAACGTTCAATGGTTAACGCATTATCTGAATTACTATAATTCGTATATTATATTTCACATATTTAACAGTAGCTGTATATATATCGGCCATATTGAAAGTAGTTCAAATGTAACTACCCAAGAGTCCTAAGCCTACCCTACAAACAATTACAAACTCGAAAATTCGAACAATGAGAATGAAGCAGAAGGCACCAAAAAACGTCGAGACGATTTCAAAGCCAGCGATGGGGAGTAACGGACGTTCACCCGAAAAGATAGGTTATCTTTCAGAGGTTCTCAAACAGTGTGTTTCGGGCGAACGTCACCTACTTCAATCGAATAAAAATATATAGGCAGCTAAACGTACATACAATTTTTTTCCTAGTTGAATTTCAATTTAAAATGAATAATAAAAATGTAATAATAAGTGAGCAAAACATTTTTATATAATTACTACTTACTGTTTAATGCAGATGAAATAAATTACAAATTAAGTGTAGGTGTACTGGTAAATAGTTATCATTAGTTATCATCAATAGTTATCATTTAAAAAAACTTAATTTCTATATTAGTATCATAAACACATTTAAATATGAAACTCATTCTTCTATATTACATTTTTTTAGAAAAATTACAAACATTATAGATTAAATAATAAGCGTAAAGGTATTTGTAGTAAATGGTGTAAATATTAAAAATTATATGTAATATGATAAACATTTTTTACCAATTGCTAAATCTATTTTTTATTAAAGTAGATATTTATGATAAATATAAGCATACTGGACTGTTAGAATTAAATCATATCTTTTAATTAAAAAAATAATGTATAATGACAACTTGTATTGATGATTACCTATTTATTATGCTTATAATTTTATTTGTTGGTATCAAAGGTTTTTTAGTCATTTATTATTAAGGATCAGATATAATCAAATATTCAAATATTGCTCCATTTATTTTAACGCTAAGTTTTTATAAAGTTCTATTGCTTTTCCTATTTTTATCGATAATGATTGCCGAAACTGCACACAATTTTAATTGGGTGTACATGCTTTTATAACTACAACACAATATAAATTAGACGATTACAAGTTACAAACTTTATTAAAAAAATCGAGGATAAATTATACAGAATGAAATTATGAACAAATTCACACTAATTTAGATATTTCAAAAATCATAAATGTTACAACTTATATCAAATTAACAGAAGTATGTCATCACATTTACGTACTATCTACAAGTATGTATGAAAAGTAACATGTTAATTAAATGCTTAAACTTAAGGGGGTATTATCAGGGTCCGCCATATTGAAACAGTAGGTCAAATGAAACCAATATTAATATGAATTGTTTTCGAAAACGAGGCATCTTTACGAAAGATTCATGATTCGTATAGATACCTCCAACCTTCTAGTTTTCAACAAACTCATTGAGTTTTCTTAATAAGGTTAAGAAATTATTAAATTTGCAATCAAATATACAATAGTATTTTAAAGAAATACGTCACTTCAGGGAATAAAAACCACCTAGAGTAATAGATAACACATAGCTACGTTCTACAAACACAACGTTAACACTTAAAAATTAACCATTGCTAAGAACAATAGCTATAAAAATTAACTTAAATTACTATAATCTAGGAACATGTTCGTGCTGTGTTTGTTAAGTTGAGTCAATTTGTAGTTCAGCTGTTTTTAGAAGGATGGCAGCACGTGCAAATTTTTGCGTTGTTGTCAAACGTATAATTTATGAAACTTCGTCCAAAGTAAATAGAAAAACAGAATAATGTTTTGTTTGTATTTTTAAAGTTAAATTCGCACAATAGTCAGCTTCAGTTCTACTTCACTTTACGTTATATAAAATTTTCAAATTGCAGTGAAATTGTATTTGTTTTTGTAAAATATAGTCGTGCTAACTAATATTCCTACATTTTATTTTAAGTTAACTTCTGAAAATTAAATAAATAATATATAAGTATATAATAAAATCCAGATAACACAACGTACGGACATCCATAAGATAATTGAAGGGCCTGGTGCAAAAAGAAGGCAGCTCCAACTGAATACGGATTATATGGACTTTTATTGGGGAATGCGAAAAATGATTATTACCAGACGAATATGTTATACTGGTAAAAAATACTTGTGGCAAGTTTGTAGTAGTTCTGGTTACCCAAAACATCATTTTAAATTTCAGTGGGCTGAAAATTTGTTCACAGTATATACTCTTTACTAAACTACAACTGGAAAATATTTTGTTAGACGTTAAACAGTTTTTACCTTCTGAACAATTTATAACAATAGAGCTGCCCCCTTTTTGCGTTGGGCTCTTCAATCGAGGAGCTTAGAGGAAAAGTGGTACAAGTGACATTTGTTCAAATGATGACATGTACAGTATAACAACAATTGTGAAGTAGAAGTTGCTTAATTTAATACAGTTTATAGAAAAAAACAGTAGTATTTGTTCCATAATGACAGCTATATGGCACTCAAAGTTGAGAATATTTTTAGCAATTGTGCTAAGTTTAATATGAAATGTTTCACATAAACTCAAATGTTACTTATACTACTTTTCCTCAAAGTCCCTCAATTGTTAAATGGACTTTCAAATAGGTTCGTTATGCTGATATTATACGACATGTATTCTTATACAACTTGTAAGGAATATCACTCGAAGCATATTCAATAATCGATGAGCAGTAATCAAAAATACAAACCGATGCTTCAAATGCTGTCTGATTATTTATCAATTATGCCTATTCCAACACCAAAGGGAAGAAGAGAATTGATTAATATATTTATATAAATTATACCATTCAATAGAAAATCATAAATTGATGTATTCTGCTAAATACAACCATACATATCTTTTCTATACTGAATAATGGTGACACTTTTTGAACTTAACTGTAATATTCTTAAGTATACATCTACCCACTACTTTGGAAGATTGGGTATTAGTTATTTCTAATTCATCTTCAAATTTTGTAGATAAAAATGATTTACAGAATACATAATTATTATCTGCAAGATATCTAATACCTCTAATCTTTAGAAGAAAATGGTTATATGGAATAACTGCATCGGTCAACAATTTACAAAATTTTATCGAGAAAGATCGATAACTGCATTTTGGCATTAAACTCCTATAGCGAAGTTGAATGTTATTAATATTATGTCGAAAATTAATATGATTTCGAGATATTTACCTATAAGAAATATTCAATGTGACATATGTTGAGGTTATGTTTATTTCTTATTTGTAATCACATGTAAATTCAACTTTGGTAATAAATACTTTGTAGGTGTTTGTTAATTTATAATGAGATATAAATAATATATATATATACAAAACGCGTTCTTTATTTTAAGGTTAACTTTCACATTTTATTTCATTTACTATTTTATAAAAAGGTATTCAAAATAACAAACACCGAGAAAACTTGGGTACACAATATGTAAAATATAATAATTAATATTTTATATGATATAAGTATAGTTATAGTTTATAGTTTCATAATTAAAATTTTCTAACGCACATTATCGAATCCGTATCAACAAACTATATTTCGGAAATCTAAAAATGCATATTGGTAATCCGAACCCACTCGTGAAATTCCGTGCAACTTTTCGTAATGATCAAATTTAAAGTCACACTAGGCTTTGCAAAATAAAGATGCAAAAGGATAAAGGCATAACGATAGTGGCAACACTGCTAATTTAAAATATCGCGAATTAGCATTAAAAAAATTTAAATTGTAAATTCTTTAGCAGGATATACATATGCCATCTATTAGCAAACTTGTAAGTGTTAGTTCCAAAATTGCCGTCGAGTTTGACTGTAGCGTGCTAATACCCCCTTAAGGTTCCTATCTAAGATTCTTCTGGACCGTTCTCGATTAAACGTCGTTGCCGAAATGTTTTCTTTCGCCCCTCTGTATTTTAGGAGTCATTCTGTAACAGAATACCCACCTTATCGTTAGATATTAAAACATAAGTAGGTATATGTAATTTTTTTAGATTCGGTAATAGGTTTTTGTACGGTAGCAAAGCGATTGTTTAATTTTTCAAAAGGAGGTCAAATTCAAGATAGGTATACGTTACAGAATGGCTCCTAATTCAATTAGAATCTGAAACTAAAATATTGTTAGTAAAAAATAATAACGCTTCAAATGTTTTTAATAAAACAACTGTAATTTTTTAAATAGGTACCTTAATCTTTCTTAAGAAGGTGTATTGGCTATGTACATGCAACCTTAATCTACTTAGTATAAATATGTTATGTTAATTTTCATTTTAATCGGTCTTCTTATCGTACAATTCAGTACCTAAATTAAAAATTATTATATAATATGATAAGTATTAAAATATCACTTTATAGGTGATGCCTTGTCCCATTCAACTGTAAATGATTGCATAATTCGAGTTCCCGCTAAGTTTCCACCGAACGGGTGCATTGAGATTCTAGATATGACCTTGGTTTTCGGGCGAACGTCTTTTCCGACAAATTGATTTTTGTGCTAGAATATCCTGTTCAACTGCAACAGAAATCACATACTGTTAGTTAAGTTGCATAAGCTAAGTTTCCACTGAACGGGACACGACCTCGATTTTCGGGCGAACGTCTATTCCGGTAAACCGGTAAAGATAAATGAATTTTTGTTCTAGCTTATCCTGTTCGACTGCTACTAAATCCATACCACGAGTTAGTTAAGTTGCATAAGTTAGGTTTCGGGCGAACGGGTGCATTTAGCATGGGAGTATAAGTACTGCTGTATATTTGACCTTGATTCGGGTGAGTGTCTTTCGGGCGAATGGGGTGTTCCGGCGATGGGTGGCTTCACAAATTCAAAAAGCGTCATGTTATTCGACAAATTGCCGTGAAAGGTACTTTAATTCGATAGCGTACATGACATACAAAAAATATACATAATCTAAAAAATATCACAATCTAAAAATGGTAAAAATGTTACATTATACATAACCTAAAAAAAAACAAATAACTCATTATATGAATCGGAACACCCCGTCCGCCCGAAAGACACTCACCCGAATCAAGGTCAAATATACAGCAGTACTTATACTCCCATGCTAAATGCACCCGTTCGCCCGAAACCTAACTTATGCAACTTAACTAACAGTACGTGATTTCTGTTGCAGTTGAACAGAATATTCTAGCACAAAAATCAATTTGTCGGAAGAGACGTTCGCCCGAAAACCAAGGTCATATCTAGAATCTCAATGCACCCGTTCGGTGGAAACTTAGCGGGACTCGAATTATGCAATCATTTACAGTTGAATGGGACAAGGCATTACAAAAATTATAATATATAGGTACCTATTGAAATAATTATTAAATGCATAATTTTATACAATATTCTTTATCAATAAAAATTTAATTCAATATTAATTCAATATTTCTTATACAATGTATGTAAATGAAATATTTTATAATAAATTGTCGGTAGCTATATAATTTTTTCATTGGTCTAAAACGATTACATGAAAAATAAAGCCACTCATTTTTCTTGCTAGATATTAATACCTATTTAATTATATCTACACCTATAAAGTGATATTTTAATACTTATCATATTATATAATAATTTTTAATTTAGGTACTGAATTGTACGATAATAAATCGTAAGTTAAATAAAAATTAAGCTAACTTTTGCCTAATTGCTTAACTTATATAGAAGAAGTAGTAGTTCAGTAGTAGTCCAATTGTTTATATATTAGATACATAAACGGAATATTATCAATACCTAGTTTAATTATTAGATAAGTAACAACTATTAAATTGTTATCACTTTTCGTTACCAGAGAATTAATGACAAAAATCCAAACCCAAATTTGGAGAAAGCTGTCTTCGTAGAATTTGTTTTCATAAAAAGTTTTTGGGAATTAAAATGGCTCGTTTGCCGGTTTCATTTATAATTTTATTTAACCCTCAAATGCTTGGGATGACCTCACTCTAAAACAGCATAAATACTAAACGTTGAAAAAAGTTAGCAGTTTCGAGTAAAACATAAGCTCGAGTAAGCATAAGGTACATATTTTTCAAACTCTTTAAGTGGGTAATAATCAAAAATGCAAATAGGTAGAACTTTGCGACCTTCGTCATTGTCATTTCTACGAAGTAGGAAACCTTTTCCCAAATTCTTTACGACCCATCTCCTTTGTTATTCGCACTGGCTATTTTAAAATCACGTAGTTTTAAAATAAACTAGGTTGTGCTTTTGCCATTTCTTCGAAAATTTGACAATAGGGAATCATTCTTTGTCTCAGACATGTAACCAAAAAGTACCTACATATGTATAAGCGACTGAGAGCTAGAGTCCGCGAAAAAAACGACGAAACCTACTTAAGTTATGTATTTTGTAATTTATTATTTTTTTACAAACTATCTATACCTAGATATCTATTTTGCTTTTTGAAGCAATAGTAGAAAAAATCATTTGTGAAACATAGGAAAGTGTTTATTCCAATACGGCTGTGAATCTGTTGATTTAGTACGGAAAGATACCTACTAAAAATCTAAATAAGAGGGTGTTATGGTTCCCACCCCGCTAATATATTAAAACCGACGAAACCTTTTCGTTTTTCATTAACTTTCGATCATTTTTTTTAAAGTTGCGGGTTAATGTGAATTTAATTCTAAAATTTATTTTAAATAAATGCTTGTTTTTTGGAAAATATTTGTTTATCAACTTGGTATATATATAGGTACTATGGTACAATAACTATTAAGGTAAGATATCAGGGCGGTTCTGCACATCGAGATGACGTCACTCGTGAGAGAATCAGAAATCTGACAGGTACGTACTTGCACGGATGACGTCCTGCGCGGTTGAACGTGTTTAGAACATTCGGATATCCTACCTTCGTAAGTTGTTATATATTTGATAGGTACCTAAGCGAATATATTTGCTATTGTTAACCCTCGGTCAATAGGTACCTAACGGGACATCATATCTTGTTGCTTGACAAAAGTGTTGTAAATAGAGGGGCATCAGTTCACTGCAACGAAGCGGATAGTGTACTTCTATTTTCAATGTTCAATAGTAAGTCAATTTTTATGATCTTATATATTACATTTTATTAATACATTTAATGTTTTATGAAGTCGTGGGATGTAACATTCTGGGAGCAATTTAAAAAACATACGAATTAAGCAACTTCAAACGTACGTCGATATTTTCGATCTCTTTTATAATGCCAACTTCTGTGGAAAGAGAAAACGATAGCCGAACGCCACATTGCATTACTTATTACTTTCATAGGTGAGTCGTACTCCATTTTGACTATACCTACTTACTTCAGTATTTAAAAACACAACAAATTAAGTAGAATGTACTTAAGTGGGTAATCTTTGTTATTAGATATTATTTTTTACTATTTTCTTTGTATGATTAATTATATTAATTTTCAGATAAACGTATCATATTATCCCATCGGAGAAAAAATGCCCATAAGACAGTTTACTGCTAAATGGTCAAATTACTAACTCATGTTGTAGCCAATAAGTACAAGACGCGGACACGGCGTTAGAAAAAATAATCAACAAACCGACATTCTGTGACCTGAAAGTAACGAATGTATTGTTGGTAAGTTAAATATAAGTAATTTTTGTATAGTCGATCGTGTATTAATGTGTAATTTAATTTTCAGAAATAATACGACGAGTGTTGTACACCATCCACGATGATAACTATAAGAAAATCCGTCGGCATCTATTTGGCAAATACAAAATTAAACAACGATACTTCACTTCAGCTTTTTCATATTTTCGGTATTTTTATAAATATAAGTGTTATTTATAGATATCTATTAAATTTTATTTGATTATATGCACCTACTTGATGAAGTCAAAATTTGTTTATTGATTAATTATTTATTTTCAATTTTACACTATTTTTGTTAAACACGAAAATTTCTTTTTTATCAATTTTTGTATTGTAAGTATTGTTAACAAAAGACATTTTGTTGGAAAATGGAATTACAAAAATTGTGCCAAAACATTGAAAATAAATAAATTAATAAATGTGGACTTATATGCATTTATATGACTTATATGAAATTATGTTACTTTTAGCTAAGTGTGCTGCTAGGGTTAAGGTAGGGACCTCTTTAAAATAGTCAACAATTGCTTTCTATGATAAAAAGCTTGACAACATATATTATTATTAACTCAAATAATAAATAAAAAAATTAAATTTTAATATTTTTTACAGAATATCCTTTAAATTTCCTGTTTTATTAAACAGTTTATCTGATCCTTAATAATAAATGACTAAAAAACCTTTGATACCAACAAATAAAATTATAAACATAATAAGTAGGTAATCATCAATACAAGTTGTCATTTTACATTATTTTTTTAATTAAAAGATATGATTTAATTCTAACAATCCAGTATGCTTACATTTATCATAAATATCTACTTTAATAAGAAATAGATTTTAGTAATTGGTAAAAAATGTTTATTATATTACATATAATTTTTAATATTTACACCATTTACTGCAAATACTTTTATGCTTATTATTTAATCTATAATGTTTGTAATTTTTTTAAAAAATTGTAATATAGAAGAATGAGTTTCATATTTAAATGTGTTTATTATACTAATATAGAAATTAAGTTTTTTTAAATGATAACTATTGATGATAACTAATGATAACTATTTACCAGTACACCTACATTAACTTAATTTGTAATTTATTTCATCTGCATTAAACGGTAAGTAGTAATTATATAAAAATGTTTTGCTCACTTATTATTACATTTATTATTCATTTTAAATTGAAATTCAACTAGGAAAAAAATTGTATGTACGTTTAGCTGCCTATATTTTTTTATTCGATTGAAGTAGGTGACGTTCGCCCGAAACACACTGTTTGAGAACCTCTGAAAGATAACCTATCTTTTCGGGTGAACGTCCCTTACCCAAATGTTACATTATACATAACCTAAAAAAAAACAAATAACTCATTATACGAATTACAGGTGAACAAGCAGCTGCCGATAAGACTGCAACCAAAGAATTTACTGAGCAACCGACCAAAGTTCTTGATGAAGAAAATTTGTACAGCGCTGACGAGACTGGGTTGTATTTTAAGTCATTGCCGAAACGAACATTGGCTCCAGGAACCGAGAAGGAGGCCTGCGGATTGAAAGAGCCAAAAGATCGAGCGACCATCACGAATTGCTCTAATGCAATGGGGACCCGCAAAATTAACCCCCGTTATTAACTATAGGAAAATCTAAGCAACCGAGACGTTTCAAAGGGATCGAAACTTTGCCCGTAAAGTATGCCAACAACTCTAGCGCATTAAAGTTATATAATTTGGTTTTCAAAAATTTATAACATCAATTTTAAATGTCATTCTAATATAATCGTGATTTTCAAAGGTTTTTTTTCAATAGAAAATTTACAAATTTTCAGTTGCAGCATACGAAATTGTCTTTCCAAAATTCAATTTCTTAAGCTTTTTTCACGAATTTAATTACCTAAGTTTCTTACTCGCTTTTATTTCAAAAATTGTATAAATACGACGTATCATTTCTTAATTTCATTTTTGAGAAACTGATTATTTACATTCAATTTTTGAATTTTATCGGATGTTTAATTTCATTGCATACCCAAAGATAAACACAAAAGTAATCATTTTTTACTCATTTGTACTAATATATTTCTCGATTTTGTGTAGGTTCACTTTTCGTCGACTGGCATACGAACACCTTTATTCCTGATGTCCTCTATCGAGAACCGAACCCTAATGAAAAATTTCTCTTACTAGTCGATAACGCTCCGTTTGTCGATAACTCTCCAACATGTTTTAAATAAAATTCATAGTCAATTTAAAGTACTTTATCTCCCACCAATTGTTACAAGTGTAGTTCGGCCGATAGATCGGGGCGTTATCGAAACTATGAAAAGAAGATACAAAAGCTACTTTTCTACGAAAACTAATTCTTTACGACAAAACGAATCGTGGAGGAATCGCGACTTTCTTAAAATCATGGAATCTGTCGAATACAGCCGAAACTATTGCCGATGCCTGGGAAGCTGTCGGTTCAAATGCACTTGCCAAGGCCTGGAGCAGCATCTCGGGCAATAGTTTTCATCAATTACATTCACACGAACCCAGCGAAGTATCCCAATGCATTGGCGACGAGCAATTTTCTTCGGAAAGTATCGAGAACTGGGCCGAAGAAACTACTTTGGCTTGGCGAGAAATTCCCCTCCCGGAAATGATTAGGAGAAAAGTCGATCCTGAACTCGACGAGGTGACAATTTTCTCTGAGCGAAGGTGATTTGCTTCATTTTTTAATATGTTCTACACTTTTGCAGGACGAGATCGAGGACGAGAATGAAAACTACGACGAGGAAGACGAATTGTCACACGAACTCGATGCCGCCGAGTTACAAAGTACTTTGGACAGTCTTGTCAAAGTGAGAAAATGGCTCTACCAGAAAAAAGGCCGCGTATCAAAACTCGAGGATTCCTTGAATGTCATTCGAAATGAGTCGGAAAAAGATGTCTCGAGAGCTTTTTACAAAACATAATAAACGCAATGTTTTTTTTAACTGTAAATTTATATATCATAAAATAAGGAAATGATCCTAATAATATCAGAATCGTTTTTCGTGCGATCTTTTGAAATTAACATTTTAGTTGACCTCGTAACTTCTTTAATTTGAAAATTCACTTGTTTCGGTAAAAACTATACAAATAACACGAATAATAATTGCAAATATTGAATATCTAACTAAAATTTTTTATTTCAAATATACATTTATCCTATTTTATTGAATTGAAAATTGTCCCTTAAGTATTAGTTTTAAATTAATAAATTTTGCATTGGAAAATAAAATTTTCAAATGGACACTATTAATGTAAAATGATATATCATAAGAGTATATAAAGTAAAAGTGAAATTTTTAAAATAAAAACAAAATCGATGTTTGAAAATTTAAATCTCAAGGTATATGTCATTTTGCAAATCAAATTTAACTTGAAAGTAGACTAATTAATAAGCAAAAGTTATATAACCTTGAAGTTAATCTAAAAAAAAAAAGTTCATCGAATTAGCGATAATGGATGTGATAAATTTTTTCAACCGACATTCATTCGTATTTCTATTGAAATTAATTTATAAAAACTAGAACTGCAGTTTTTTTCATAAATATAGGGGAAACTAGGGAGACTTGACCAAGCGCGCGATTTGATAATTGGCCACAAAACGTATATTTAATAGGTCTAAAAAAATATTTTCATACGTATTTCGACACATTAATTTAATTTTCGATAGTTGAAATAAAACACCCTAGTTCCATAGAAGATATTTTATAATTAATAAAATTGCGTTTTTTGATGTAATTTTTCATTGATCTTTGTAAGTATATATACAGGGTTAGTTAAAAGTATGGAGACGGCGATTTATTGTCGTTAATATTCATTTTAGGAAATTATGTTCAATACAAAAGTTTGTTATGAAATTATTATCTACATGTGAGAATACTTGAATTTTTTTTTTCCTCAATTGTTTTTAAGTTACGACGTCATCGATATTTTTTTGAAATGACAACCTATATTTCTGATTATTGATTTCGATAGTACATTCTATTCTCTTTTCAACGGTATACAATTTTCAATATGTTACATTTGAAAAAAATTGAGAAAAAGTGCCTTAAAGTTCAAATATTAAAGATCCATTAAATTAGCAGAATTAATTAACACGGTAACTAGACTCATTTATTTGCAATAAACTTATCAGTCACAATCTTATCATTAAAAACAAATTAATAACTAACTACATTAAAGTAAGTGTTCAAATTGTTGTCCATTTCTAATTTGACAATGACCCAATCGATTTACACTTTTTCTCAATTTTTTTCAAATGTAACATATTGAAAATTGTATACCGTTGAAAAGAGAATAGAATGTACTATCGAAATCAATAATCGGAAATATAGGTTGTCATTTCAAAAAAATATCGACGACGTCGTAACTTAAAAACAATTGAGGAAAAAAAAAATTCAAGTATTCTCAAATGTAGATAATAATTTCATAACAAACTTTTGTATTGAACATAATTTCCTAAAATGAATATTAACGACAATAAATCGCCGTCTCCATACTTTTAACTAACCCTGTATATAAAATGATAATTGAAAATTTTTAATTTCTTACGAATCACATGATTACTTACAAAGTAGTGAAATGATTTAATGTCAATTAGAATAATAAAATAGTTTTTACTGAAATTGTTATAACATTTAATGAAAAAACTAATGTTGGGGAGACTTGACCAAGTGGTAATACTTCGATCATATGAGTTTTGCGATCTATAACTTAATTTATTATAATTCGACTTATAACCCACTAAGTAATTTGTGTAAATATGCAATAATAACAATAATAATATGCTACAATTATTGTTAAAAAAATAGTTGTAATAATACTTGTAAGTAAAATATAATATTTTTGATTTTATTTGTTAAACTTAACGTTACTATAATTTAAGAATAAACTGTTTTTGTTAGCGACCTCTATGTAATTGTTTATATAATTTTGTTTGTTTTCTAGCCATGCGTCTTACCAGAAAAGACAAGTATACCGTATTCATTCTATTCTTGCGAGAGAAGCACAACATCGATTTTCTCGGGCTCACGAGTACCCGATAAAATTTGTTATCATCAAATCGCCTTACACAACACAAGTCGAAATGCCTTTTTTCTACAAACAAAAAGGTAAGCGGGGCAAGTTAGATCCTGAGAAACTGAAGGCTGCATCGAATCGCATTTTAGAAAATCCCAAAGCTTCTTTCGATAAAACAGCCGGACGTTTCGGAGTTGACCGCGAAACGTCGAGTCGCCATGTTGGAAAAATCAAGAAGGGCAAAGAAGCCGATTTTCGACCTAATTTTCGTCATTCCCAAATTTTTTCGCCGGAGGAAGAGCAACACTTGCGACAATATTTAATCTCGTGCAGCAAACCGAATTACGGCCTATCTACCGAAGCAGCGAGAGAATTTGTTTATTTCTGTGCAGTCGAAGTCGGTAAATATCCACGCGAAAACTGGAACCGTATACAAACGGCCAGTTGCGACTGGCCACGTGGATTCACGCATCGACATCCATCTTTATCCTTAAGCTTAGCGAGAGGAAGTGCTTTCAATCGAACGACTGTTACCGAATTTTTCAATAATCTCATGGCAGTTTTCTCGGCACAAACATACAGTCCTCGAAATATTTACAATATTGACGAGACTGGCGTTAGCACAGCGCAAAAACCAAGGAAAGTCATAGCATTGAAAGGCCAGAAACAAGTCTCTCAAGTTACATCCGCTGAGAGAGGAATATTGGTCACAATGTGCTGCGCCGTCAATGCCATTGGCGGGTCCATTCCACCATATTACGTGTTTCCGCGAGAACGAAAAAACGATCGCATGACCATGGGGGGCTCCATTTGGTTCCGGACTTGGTGTTCATAAAAGCGGCTGGATGACTGCTACGAATTTCGAAAATTATTGGTTACATTTCATCGAGTTCTCAAAATGTTCCAAATGCAATCCGGTGCTTGTCATCCTCGACAATCACGAATCCCACATTTCACCAAGAGGCTTACAAATATGCAAAGAAAACGGAACCACATTAGTCACTTTGCCGCCACATACGAGCCATAAATTGCAACCTCTGGATCGTACTGTTTTCGGGCCCTTCAAGACATTCTATAATACGCCTCTGACGGAATACATGACTACTCGTCCAGCCGAAACTATCGACATTTACAAAATTCCGCAGTTGACAGCTACAGCATTCCTCAAAGCCTTTAACCCAGTCAATATCCAGAAGGGTTTCAAATGCACAGGAATTTGGCCTCTCGATTCCAACATATTCACGGACGAGGACTTCTTGGGCTCGTATGCGACGGATAGACCAAACCCGGAAGATGACCAATCAAATGTCAGAGACAACGAGACGAATAAATGCAATAAAGCTCAATCCGCTTCAGCTTTTAGTTTAAAGATTCCAGACGAAGGAGGCATTAAAAAAAGGCCCGAAGAAGTTCGACCACTGCCAAAAGGATCGACGAGAAAAAGAGTTGTCAGTCGAATTTTGACTGATGATTCTGTTTTGGCCCAGATTACTACAGAATATGAAGCTAAACAGTCTAAAAAACAAGAGGTCTTGTTGAGGAAAGAAGTTGAGGGCTGAAAAGAGAATCGAAAAAGAATTGGAGGAAAAAAAACTGCGAAATCGAGCCAAGCGCATAAAGAAAGAAGCAAAAAAATTATAATTTCCAAGAAAAAACAAAAATAAATCGTTTAAAATTTTCATCTCGTTTGAGTTTCGACTTGATTTTATAATGAAAAAATAATTAATAAAAAAATATGGGCCATAACACATTTATTATTATGGTTTTTGAAAAAAAAATGCTCTTGGTCAAGTCTCCCCCGACACGGGGAGACTTGGTCAGAAAAGACGATCGCCGAAAAATTAACACACATTTTTTTGGAAAAAATAAAATAAACAATATGAAAAAATTCAGGAACATGCGTAAGATCTTTCTTCATCATATCCGGGAGTTTTTTTTATTGTATTCACTACTTTTACTGAATTTCACATGCGTTTAACTGAAAATCTGGTCAAATCGCCCCAGTTTCCCCTTATATTATGTAGCGATAATTTCTCTTTTCCAAGCTTTTCCGATCTTAAACTCGAAGAAATTCGAAAGATAATCGTAACACAAAAAGGAAGCAAACGCGGAAAATATCGAGAGCGAAACGTTTGTTAAAAGTAAAAAAAAATGATGTACGCACGTACGCGCGCGATCGCCGAAAAGAGGCGACGCCCGATCGGCGCGGTGAGTCGCGTGTTTAGACGAGAGCGGAGGAAACAGAGCCCTCAACACCGCAAGTTGTTATAAATGAAGTTCCAGTCTACGAAAAAAAAATTAAACGACGACCTAATTACTTTCATCGGCTTAACGGCACAACTTTCGTGCACAAAGGCTCCAATATCACTTTATAATTAGGTATCGAATTCAGACCGTCTACGGCCCGACTTCGAACGGAGTGCTCCTGCAGCTTCTTCCATCGGTTCTCGCTAGAAACGCACAATTACACCCTCAAAGTTTCGGGCCCCCCCCCCGATCAAATCGACAACTGACCTGGCCTTCTCCTTCTTATGCGCCAACATCGTGTACGTGCTCATTTCGGGCGCGAGCCTGCACGGCGTCAAGTTCTCGCTTTGCAGCCGCCTAAAAAATGTCGATTAATTAAATCGATCGCGCCAAAATCAATCGTCGTTCGAATACTCGAAAAGGTCGTCGTCTTCGCCGCCCCAGCCGTAAAACTCGTTGGACATCCCGTTGATTTGGCGATAGTGCTCGGTCCGGATGGCGAACGCGCCCCCGCACAAGCCCAGGTAGGGCAGGTTGTACCTGAAACGGACTTATGAAACCGGTCGTGCCGCGCGTGCCCGACTTTTACCTAAAAGTATCGACGCTGCTCGACATGTGTCTGGGCCTCTTGAGGCACGCATATATGTTTTGTAGGTTCAGGGGGAATAAGTCGACGTCGTGCAGAATCAAACACGAGTAATTCATTTTGATCGCCTCGCGGGCGCCGACGTTCAGCATCTTTGCGCGATTGAACGGCAGGTCGTCGTTTTGCTCGCCGACAAATATTCTGTAGGAAATTTTTTGTCGTTGCAGAAAGGCGTGCATGTAGTTTAGAAACATCTCCAGCTGCCGTTTCCTGTTCCTGTACGGTATCACGATGGCCACCTTGAATAGCGATCGGCAATCTTTGGGCGCGTGCTCTCCACCTGCAAATAACCGATTAATAAGTTCGACGTTCCGATAAGTGCACAAGTTACCGTTTTGCGGTCGAACGTAATCGTTAAATTTATTAATGTCCCGCACATTTATGTCCGACTGGGTTTGTAATAGGCTCGCGTAGAATTCTTTGGAACAAAAAGTTAGGTTATGTTCGGCTTCCGCGGGCACCAGTTCGTTTAAAACGTCCGAAGTTTGCAGATAGTCGTAATATTTCGCGTGGCGACCGGGATGAAACGCCACAATCAGCGTAATCAAGATAATTATCGCAATTGCGGTTTTCTTTTTCATAATCGAAATACATTTTTGACAATCCCCCCGCAAATTGACACGATTGACGTACGGGAGTGAACTTAGCAGACTAAAGCAAGCAGCCTAAAACATATGTGGCAACGTCGCACTAAGCGTTCCCACGGACGGATTATAACACTTGCTATATTATTAACTACTAATCATGGCCAAATAAAATCAATATTTAATTACAGTAACAACGAAACTAACAATAACAGATTACAAATTGTATAATATTGCCGAAATAATAATTGTTAATATAAAGTTTGGAGAAAATTAAAGTATGTAATGAACAACTATTAAATCTAGTTTATAAATTAAAAAAGGCACTTCTAATCGAGGTCCCCACATCATACTTGGCATAAATGTGCGCTCATGTGTTTTAAACGATATGCCAAAGTTTAAAAAAAATCGTATTTGCGGAAGGCCCTTAAAAACGCTAGCAGCCTCAAATTTTTGAATTTTTCAAATTCCCGCATTTCTGCGAAAGGGGCACTTAGCGTCGAGGTCCCCACATGAGACTCGACATAAATGTGCGCTCATGTGTTTTAAACGATATACCAAAGTTTAAAAAAATCGTATTTGCGGAAGGCCCTCAAATTCGCTAGCAGCCCAAAATTTTTGTATTTTTCAAATTCCTGCATTTCTGCGAAAGGGGCACTTAGCGTCGAGGTCCCCACATGAGACTCGGCATAAATGTGCGCTCATGTGTTTTAAACGATATACCAAAGTTTTAAAAAAATCGTATTTGCGGAAGGCCCTCAAATTCGCTAGCAGCCCAAAATTTTTGTATTTTTCAAATTCCTGCATTTCTGCGAAAGGGGCACTTAGCGTCGAGGTCCCCACATGAGACTCGGCATAAATGTGCGCTCATGTGTTTTAAAACATTACCAAAGTTTAAAAAAATCGTATTTGCGGAAGGCCCTTAAAAACGCTAGCAGCCTCAAATTTTTGAATTTTTCAATTTCTTGCATTTCTGCGAAAGGGGCACTTAGCGTCGAGGTCCCCACATGAGACTCGGCATAAATGTGCGCTCATGTGTCTTAAACGATATACCAAAGTTTAAAAAAAATCGTATTTGCGGAAGGCCCTCAA
Source organism: Rhagophthalmus giganteus (assembly GCA_036326145.1). Lineage (NCBI taxonomy): Eukaryota > Metazoa > Arthropoda > Insecta > Coleoptera > Rhagophthalmidae > Rhagophthalmus > Rhagophthalmus giganteus. The sequence continues at coordinate 236,051 of JARFJA010000077.1, read as the reverse complement.
AAACGCTAGCAGCCTCAAATTTTTGAATTTTTCAAATTCTTGCATTTCTGCGAAAGGGGCACTTAGCGTCGAGGTCCCCACATGAGACTCGGCATAAATGTGCGCTCATGTGTCTTAAACGATATACCAAAGTTTAAAAAAAACGTATTTGCGGAAGGCCCTTAAAACTCTAGCAGCCCAAAATTTTGTATTTTTCAATTTCCTGCATTTCTGCGAAAGGCGCACTTAGCGTCGAGGTCCCCACATGAGACTCGGCATAAATGTGCGCTCATGTGTTTTAAACGATATACCAAAGTTTAAAAAATCGTATTTGCGGAAGGCCCTCAAATTCGCTAGCAGCCCAAAATTTTGTATTTTTCAATTTCCTGCATTTCTGCGAAAGGGGCACTTAGCGTCGAGGTCCCCACATGAGACTCGGCATAAATGTGCGCTCATGTGTTTTAAACGATATACCAAAGTTTAAAAAAAAACCGTATTTGCGGAAGGCCCTTAAAAACTCTAGCAGCCCAAAATTTTTGTATTTTTCAATTTCCTGCATTTCTGCGAAAGGCGCACTTAGCGTCGAGGTCCCCACATGAGACTCGGCATAAATGTGCGCTCATGTGTTTTAAACGATATACCAAAGTTTAAAAAAATCGTATTTGCGGAAGGCCCTCAAATTCGCTAACAGCCCAAAATTTTTGTATTTTTCAAATTCCTGCATTTCTGCGAAAGGGGCACTTAGCGTCGAGGTCCCCACATGAGACTCGGCATAAATGTGCGCTCATGTGTTTTAAACGATATACCAAAGTTTTAAAAAAATCGTATTTGCGGAAGGCCCTTAAAAACGCTAGCAGCCCAAAATGTTTGTATTTTTCAATTTCCTGCATTTCTGCGAAAGGCGCACTTAGCGTCGAGGTCCCCACATGAGACTCGGCATAAATGTGCGCTCATGTGTTTTAAACGATATACCAAAGTTTAAAAAAAATCGTATTTGCGGAAGGCCCTTAAAAACGCTAGCAGCCCAAAATGTTTGTATTTTTCAATTTCCTGCATTTCTGCGAAAGGCGCACTTAGCGTCGAGGTCCCCACGAGACTCGGCATAAATGTGCGCTCATGTGTTTTAAACGATATACCAAAGTTTAAAAAAAATCGTATTTGCGGAAGGCCCTTAAAAACGCTAGCAGCCCAAAATGTTTGTATTTTTCAATTTCCTGCATTTCTGCGAAAGGCGCACTTAGCGTCGAGGTCCCCACATGAGACTCGGCATAAATGTGCGCTCATGTGTTTTAAACGATATACCAAAGTTTAAAAAAAATCGTATTTGCGGAAGGCCCTTAAAAACGCTAGCAGCCCAAAATGTTTGTATTTTTCAATTTCCTGCATTTCTGCGAAAGGCGCACTTAGCGTCGAGGTCCCCACATGAGACTCGGCATAAGTGTGCGCTCATGTGTTTTAAACGATATACCAAAGTTTAAAAAAAATCGTATTTGCGGAAGGCCCTTAAAAACGCTAGCAGCCCAAAATTTTTGTATTTTTCAATTTCCTGCATTTCTGCGAAAGGCGCACTTAGCGTCGAGGTCCCCACATGAGACTCGGCATAAATGTGCGCTCATGTGTTTTAAACGATATACCAAAGTTTAAAAAAAATCGTATTTGCGGAAGGCCCTTAAAAACGCTAGCAGCCCAAAATTTTTGTATTTTTCAATTTCCTGCATTTCTGCGAAAGGGGCACTTAGCGTCGAGGGCTCCACATGAGACTAGGCATAAATGCGCGCTCATGTGTTTTAAACGATATACCAAAGTTTAAAAAAAATCGTATTTGCGGAAGGCCCTCAAAAACGCTAGCAGCCTCAAATTTTTGAATTTTTCAATTTCTTGCATTTCTGCAAAAGGGGCACTTAGCGTCGAGGTCCCCACATGAGACTCGGCATAAATGTGCGCTCATGTGTCTTAAACGATATACCAAAGTTTAAAAAAAATCGTATTTGCGGAAGGCCCTTAAAAACGCTAGCAGCCCAAAATTTTTGTATTTTTCAATTTCCTGCATTTCTGCGAAAGGGGCACTTAGCGTCGAGGGCTCCACATGAGACTAGGCATAAATGCGCGCTCATGTGTTTTAAACAATATACCAAAGTTTAAAAAAAATCGTATTTGCGGAAGGCCCTTAAAAACGCTAGCAGCCCAAAATTTTTGTATTTTTCAATTTCCTGCATTTCTGCGAAAGGGGCACTTAGCGTCGAGGGCTCCACATGAGACTAGGCATAAATGCGCGCTCATGTGTTTTAAACGATATACCAAAGTTTAAAAAAAATCGTATTTGCGGAAGGCCCTTAAAAACTCTAGCAGCCTCAAATTTTTGAATTTTTCAAATTCTTGCATTTCTGCGAAAGGGGCACTTAGCGTCGAGGTCCCCACATGAGACTCGGCACAAATATGCGCTCATGTGTCTTAAACGATATACCAAAGTTTAAAAAAAATCGTATTTGCGGAAGGCCCTTAAAAACTCTAGCAGCCTCAAATTTTTGAATTTTTCAAATTCTTGCATTTCTGCGAAAGGGGCACTTAGCGTCGAGGTCCCCACATGAGACTCGGCATAAATGTGCGCTCATGTGTTTTAAACGATATACCAAAGTTTAAAAAAAATCGTATTTGCGGAAGGCCCTCAAATTCGCTAGTAGCCCAAAATTTTTGTATTTTTCAATTTCCTGCATTTCTGCGAAAGGCGCACTTAGCGTCGAGGTCCCCACATGAGACTCGGCATAAATGTGCGTTCATGTGTTTTAAACGATATACCAAAGTTTAAAAAAAATCGCATTTGCGGAAGGCCCTTAAAAACGCTAGCAGCCTCAAATTTTTGAATTTTTCAAATTCTTGCATTTCTGCGAAAGGGGCACTTAGCGTCGAGGTCCCCACATGAGACTCGGCATAAATGTGCGTTCATGTGTTTTAAACGATATACCAAAGTTTAAAAAAAATCGCATTTGCGGAAGGCCCTTAAAAACGCTAGCAGCCTCTAATTTTTGAATTTTTCAAATTCTTGCATTTCTGCGAAAGGGGCACTTAGCGTCGAGGTCCCCACATGAGACTCGGCATAAATGTGCGCTCATGTGTTTTAAACGATATACCAAAGTTTAAAAAAAAACCGTATTTGCGGAAGGCCCTTAAAAACGCTAGCAGCCCAAAATTTTTGTATTTTTCAATTTCCTGCATTTCTGCGAAAGGGGCACTTAGCGTCGAGGTCCCCACATGAGACTTGGCATAAATGTGCGCTCATGTGGTTTAAACGATATACCAAAGTTTAAAAAAATCGTATTTGCGGAAGGCCCTTAAAAACGCTAGCAGCCCCAAATTTTTGAATTTTTCAATTTCTTGCATTTCTGCGAAAGGGGCACTTAGCGTCGAGGTCCCCACATGAGACTCGGCATAAATGTGCGCTCATGTGTCTTAAACGATATACCAAAGTTTAAAAAAAATCGTATTTGCGGAAGGCCCTCAAATTCGCTAGCAGCCCAAAATTTTTGTATTTTTCAATTTCCTGTATTTCTGCGAAAGGGGCACTTAGCGTCGAGGTCCCCACATGAGACTCGGCATAAATGTGCGCTCATGTGTCTTAAACGATATACCAAAGTTTAAAAAATCGTATTTGCGGAAGGCCCTCAAAAACGCTAGCAGCCTCAAATTTTTGAATTTTTCAATTTCTTGCATTTCTGCAAAAGGGGCACTTAGCGTCGAGGTCCCCACATGAGACTCGGCATAAATGTGCGCTCATGTGTCTTAAACGATATACCAAAGTTTAAAACCGTATTTGCGGAAGGCCCTTAAAAACGCTAGCAGCCCAAAATTTTTGTATTTTTCAATTTCCTGCATTTCTGCGAAAGGGGCACTTAGCGTCGAGGTCCCCACATGAGACTCGGCATAAATGTGCGCTCATGTGTTTTAAACGATATACCAAAGTTTAAAAAAAACCGTATTTGCGGAAGGCCCTTAAAAACGCTAGCAGCCCAAAATTTTTGAATTTTTCAATTTCCCGCATTTCTGCGAAAGGGGCACTTAGCGTCGAGGTCCCCACATGAGACTCGGCATAAATGTGCGCTCATGTGATTTAAACGATATACCAAAGTTTAAAAAAAATCGTATTTGCGGAAGGCCCTTAAAAACGCTAGCAGCCTCAAATTTTTGAATTTTTCAAATTCTTGCATTTCTGCGAAAGGGGCACTTAGCGTCGAGGTCCCCACATGAGACTCGGCATAAATGTGCGCTCATTTGTTTTAAACGATATACCAAAGTTTAAAAAAAATCGTATTTGCGGAAGGCCCTTAAAAACTCTAGCAGCCTCAAATTTTTGAATTTTTCAAATTCTTGCATTTCTGCGAAAGGGGCACTTAGCGTCGAGGTCCCCACATGAGACTCGGCATAAATGTGCGCTCATGTGTTTTAAACGATATACCAAAGTTTAAAAAAAAACCGTATTTGCGGAAGGCCCTTAAAAACTCTAGCAGCCCAAAATTTTTGTATTTTTCAATTTCCTGCATTTCTGCGAAAGGCGCACTTAGCGTCGAGGTCCCCACATGAGACTCGGCATAAATGTGCGCTCATGTGTTTTAAACGATATACCAAAGTTTAAAAAAAAAGTATTTGCGGAAGGTGCTTAAGGGGGTAATGCACGATCCGTTTTACAGTGCCTTAGCTTACATAATCTCCTAAAGTTAGTAAAAGGCATATACACTCGCACTTATCTGAAAGGCGAAGCTCTATATTATTCCTCTACGGCGCATTTTTAAAAATATTTTTTATGTTATAAATTGATGCATAATATTGGCAATATTTAGCATTAAATAACTTCGTGGTAAATAACAATATCTAATAAAACGCTGCGTAGCGAAGAGAATTAATATCTTATAAAGCTAGCTGCCAAATTATATTGTTTTTGAACATACGGTGAAAGTGCAATGTTGGTTTTACGAAATCATGTTTCTCAAAATTTCTTCATACAATTGCCTAAAATCAGGCGTAGCAGTAGCAAATTTTATTATGCTTCATCTGGAGTGACTCGAGAATTTTCAACATGATTACGTTTTCGCATAAGCGTAGGTAGGTATTAAATTATAAACAATGATTAAATGTTTAAAAAATATTTAAGTCTGGGTAAATAGCTAATAACTCACTAAATATGTAGGTATATGTACCTACATCTATATTGGAGTTGCATATTAAAATAACAGATATTTTTTATAATAAATTAGTGTTATTGACATATTTCGTTGAAACAAAATATGGGAAAATAACAATACCTGTTTTGTTTAGCAATTTACATCTTTTTTACTCGCACAGCAACACTTTTCCTTGTTTTAGTAATATGTCTGTTTTTATTGTCATATTTCGGACTCGTTTTAAAATGTTGCTAAATATTAAATTGAAAGACAGAAATTTTATAAAAATGTTCAACCTATTGTTTTAATAATTTAAATTTTAATAATAATGTTGTGGATAGAGTTATATTTGATTTTGTAAAATGTGTAAAACTCTCTATATAGGACAGTCTAATTTCTAATATCAAATTATTAAAAAAATTATTTTTTGTCAGAAAAAGTCTGATCTGGCAGTGATTATCAAGTAAACAAAAAAAATTCGAACCCATACTGAACAGCACTTGTACGTAAATACACTTAAACAAATGAACGTGTATAATGGTCTGAATATGCCCTCCCAGAAAACAATTTTTAAATTTCGCGGTGGATTTCTGAAGGTGCTATTCATATATAAATGTCAATGTCAGGTTAAATAACAAAGGCAGCGACGTACTGTAGCAAGATGATTAAATTAAACTAATAATATTTTAAGTAAACGCGTTCAAAAATAATGGAAGTAGTAAAATACAAAAATTTTGGGCTTCTAGCGAATTTGAGGGCCTTCCGTAAATACGTTTTTTTTTTAAACTTTGGTATATCGTTTAAAACGCATGAGCGCACATTTTTGCCGAGTCTCATGTGGGGACCTCGACGCTAAGTGCCCCTTTCGCGTAAATGCAGGTTTTCGAAAAATACAAAAATTTTGGGCTGCTAGCGAATTTGAGGGCCTTCCGCAAATACGATTTTTTTTAAACTTTGGTATATCGTTTAAAACACATGAGCGCACATTTATGCCGAGTCTCATGTGGGGACCTCGACGCTAAGTGCCCCTTTCGCGTAAATGCAGGTTTTCGAAAAATACAAAAATTTTGGGCTGCTAGCGAATTTGAGGGCCTTCCGCAAATACGATTTTTTTTAAACTTTGGTATATCGTTTAAAACACATGAGCGCACATTTATGCCGAGTCTCATGTGGGGACCTCGACGCTAAGTGCCCCTTTCGCAGAAATGCAGGAATTTGAAAAATACAAAAATTTTGGGCTGCTAGCGTTTTTGAGGGCCTTCCGCAAATACGATTTTTTTTAAACTTTGGTATATCGTTTAAAACACATGAGCGCACATTTATGCCGAGTCTCATGTGGGGACCTCGACGCTAAGTGCCCCTTTCGCGTAAATGCAGGTTTTCAAAAAATACAAACATTTTGGGCTGCTAGCGTTTTTGAGGGCCTTCCGCAAATACGATTTTTTTTAAACTTTGGTATATTGTTTAAAACACATGAGCGCACATTTATGCCAAGTATGATGTGGGGACCTCGACGCTAAGTGCCCCTTTCGCGTAAATGCAGGTTTTCGAAAAATACAAAAATTTTGGGATGCTAGCGTTTTTGAGGGCCTTCCGCAAATACGATTTTTTTTAAACTTTGGTATATCGTTTAAAACACATGAGCGCACATTTATGCCGAGTCTCATGTGGGGACCTCGACGCTAAGTGCCCCTTTCGCGTAAATGCAGGATTTCGAAAAATACAAAAATTTTGGGCTGCTAGTGTTTTTGAGGGCCTTCCGCAAATACGATTTTTTTTAAACTTTGGTGTATTGTTTGAAACACATGAGCGCACATTTATGCCGAGTCTCATGTGGGGACCTCGACGCTAAGTGCCCCTTTCGCAGAAATGCAAGAAATTGAAAAATTCAAAAATTTGAGGCTGCTAGCGTTTTTAAGGGCCTTCCGCAAATACGATTTTTTTTAAACTTTGGTATATCGTTTAAAACACATGAGCGCACATTTATGCCGAGTCTCATGTGGGGACCTCGACGCTAAGTGCCCCTTTCGCGTAAATGCAGGATTTCGAAAAATACAAAAATTTTGGGCTGCTAGTGTTTTTGAGGGCCTCCCGAAAATACGATTTTTTTTAAACTTTGGTATATTGTTTAAGACAGATGAGCGCACATTTAAGCCAAGTCTCATGTGGGGACCTCGATTTTTAATTTATAAACTAGATTTAATAGTTGTTCATTACATACTTTAATTTTCTCCAAACTTTATATTAACAACTATTATTTCGCCAACATTATACAATTTGTAATCTATTATTGTTAGTTTCGTTGTTACTGTAGGTATTTATTGATTTTATTTGTCCATAATTAGTTGTTAATAATATAGCAAGTGTTATAATCCGTCCGTGGGAACATATAGTGCGACGTTGCCACATATGTTTTAGGCTGCTAGCTTAGTCTGCTAAGTTCACTCCCGTGATTGACGTGGAGGTTACCAGTGGTTACCAACTGTCCGAGAATGCGCACTGCGGCCTTACGTGGCACAAGTGTAAGTGCACCACTTTTGTCATGCCTTATTTCAATTGAAAATAATCGTATTTAACGAAATTATCGCCATGTAAGTATTATCTGAACGTTCTACGTATATCTCGCTTTTTACTTACGCGGCAATTGCAGTGATTATGTTAAACTTTAGCGTTAAATTTAGGTCGTCCCCCTTTTTACAACAACAATATTTTTGTTGATATAAATACGTTTCCTTTGTTGCTACGTTTTCGTGCGATATTGACCGTTGTCCTTTGGGCGCACGTCGTTTCACGGTCGATTTGATTTTAGAAAGAACGATGAATCCACAGCTAATTCCGCAACAGCCCCTCGGCGTGCCGCCACGCAAATTGTCGCCCTCGCCCTCGCCGCAAGGCTTTCAAAATGTGTCGCAGGGAAACTACTACGCGCAGAACAAGTACGGACCGCCGATCCAGAACAACGTGCCGCCCCCGAGCGGACAATTCCCACCGCCGCAGGATCGGAGGCCCGCGCCTCCTTCGACGCACCAAAACGGACCGGACGTAAGCCAGTACAATCTGAACGGACCACCAACCTTCAAAGCCCCTCCGGGCGGCCAGTTCAACCAAGGACGGCCCGCGCAACAACCGCTAACGGGACAGCCACCTCTGATGGGGAGGCCGCCCTCTCAAAACGCGCCCCTGTCCGCACAGCCGCCCTTGGCCGCGCCCGGACAGCCACCGCTGCTCGGTCCCGGTCACCAAAACTTGCCCGGACCGCCGCCCATGTCCGGCTCCGTTCATCAACCGCCGTTCCCGTCGACGAATTCGAACTTGCCTCCGCCGGGGCAGCCGCCCCTGCATCCAAACTTCATGGGACAGCCCGGGCAACCACCCCTGCCGAATCAATTACCGCCGACGATGGGCGGCCCGCCCCCGCAGCAGTTCGGCGTCAATTCGGATCAGCCGCCCGTCCATCAGATGCAAAACATGAGCGTGGGACAAAGACAGTACCCGGGCGGCCCGACGAGGCAGCCCGTGAACGGCGAGGGGGGGCCCCACATGCCGCCGCCGATCGGCCAACAGGGCTACGTGAACGGCCAGGGCAAGCCGCCCGTCTACCCGCCGATGCCCGGCCAGCCTCCGATGCCCGGTCAACCTCCGATGATGGCCGGCTATCCCCAACCGGCCTATCAGCAGCAGAACCAGCAGCGTCGGCTGGACCCCGACCAGATGCCCAGTCCCGTAAGTGGTCGTTGAGTTTATCTCGATCGTTTAAACCAAACTCGGATTGTTGCAGATACAAGTCACCCAGGACGATCAGAGGACGCGTTCCGGGATATTTTGCACCAACCAGAAGGGACTGGTGCCGCCCTTAGTTAGCACCGATTTCACCGTTCAGGACCAGGGCAACACCAGTCCGAGATTCATTCGCTCGACCATGTACAACGTGCCGATAACGCAGGTAAATCGAGACGGCCCGAGGTTTCCGGCTCGCGCGAGACGAAACCGGGCCGGTTCCGAATCTGTTTTTTTGACGAGCGGCGAATCGCGCGAAACTTCGACGGCTTATCGTTTTGACGAATAAGGCCGAGTTGGTTGTCCGCGAAGATCTATCGGACTTTTTAATTGTTTCGTTTCCGGTCGACGACGGCGTTAAAGATTCAATTCTACTCGTCAAATATATTCAGATTGTGGATGGCGGATTTATTTATTTATTTATTACCAAATTTATATTACAATGTTATACATAGTATATATAAATAGTTCCAAAGATGAATGGAACAACCGCAGAGGCAAAATGTCCGTACGTGGTTCGGTATATAACTAAAATCTAAAGCTAATTCTAAAGTTTGTACAAAAATAGTACAAGTTAAAAATTCAGCTCACTTGCATTTACATTTGCATTTACCCAGTTGACATAAGCATAGCACAATACGTTTTCGATGGTTTTTTATAATTGTTGTTTTGTAATATCTTAAGTTCATTTGGCATTTTGTTAAAATTATCCCTTGCAACATACTCTGATTTTCTTTTGCCCACTTCCAACATTGATTTAGATATTTCGATTAACTTATTCCTTGTTTGCACCGAACTAGATTTGAGTTCATTCGACATATCCCTATAATAATGTAATACTGCTTCATAGATATATTTTTGTCTCAAGTCTAAAGGTAATTTCGTACCATTGTTAGATTTAATTAAGATTTTAATAACTTTTCCATGTATGTTGTATAATAAAGACTTATTTGCAGATCCCCAAGCCACAATACCGTAGGTGACAACACCGTAGTAGAGTCCATACATAATTACCATTAAATTTTCTGGTGATAATATCTTGCCCGAAGTAGTCAATATAAAAATGATATATTTAGTTCTACTAGTTAATTTAATAATTTGTCCGTTCCATCTCAAATGTTCATCAATATACATATACCCAGACATTTAACACTTTTCACTCTCTTTAGTACCTCATCGTGCAGCCTTAATATTAATTATTCCTGGTATGCTATCACAACAGTTTCCAAAAGTTATATAAACTGTTTTAACAATATTTAGCGACAATTTATTATCATTAAGATAATTAATTGTTGATTCAAAATTTGTTCTAACAAGTCCCATGCTGATGATTGGCACAATACCACCGTATCATCAGCATACGATACCATATCACAGTTCATAGAACATTCCAAAAAAATATCATTAATATATACAGGGTCTTTCAGAACTTGACCGTCAACGATTGGGAAATGAAAATATAGAACACACGGTGATAATTTATGCAAAAAACGGTAAGAAAATTGTTCAAAAAATCGGCAAATCTGGCTTATGGACTGTTTGAGAAGCACCGTGTTGGTTATAAAAAGTGTTCAAAGTTTGCCCCGCCACTTTCAATACACGCCTGTGCCCGACGCATCCATGATTCACTACACGTTCCACGTAAAGTGTCCAGTCGTTCTCGGATAACAACAGCGGCAGCGTCAATTCGCATTCGGAGTTCGTCGACATTTGCGATCTCGTTCTGATTAAGATAAACCAATGATTTTAGATGTCCCCACAGGTAATAATCCATCGGATTGAGATCCGGCGAACGTGGGGGCCAGGTAATTGGACCGCCACGACCTATCCACCGACCCGGAAAAAGAGCATTTAAATGTTCCCGAACTGCTAACGCGAAATGAGGCGGAGCGCCATCCTGTAGGAACCACATACTAAGTCTGTCGATTAGATTCATTTCATCCAGATGCAAGAGGTCCGGTAAAGTTTCTCGTAAAAAGTTCACATACAAAGCACCAGTTAACCGATTGGGCAGATAAAATGGCCCAATAAGTTGTCCGTTATGTATTCCTGCCCACACATTTACGGAAAATTGTTGTTGAAAGTGAGTCCGACGAACGACGTGTGGATTTTCGACATCCCAATAATGCAGATTATGAGTATTCGAAATACCGTTTCGGGTAAACATTGCCTCATCTGTTACTAGAATGTGCGATGTAAACTCAGTATCCATCTCATGTCGTCGTAATCAACCACTCGCTGAATTGTACACGAATGGGATAATCAGGCCTGTACACGTTGAAAATGATACGGGTATGATTGGTTCTCTCGTAATACACGCCAAGTTGTAGTACGAGATATTCCAACTTGTTCTGCAATTGTCACAGTACTTGCTGTTGGATTATCGTCCACGATGTTTAAAATCTCCTCCTCTACGTTCCGTATTCTTCGCGGTCTTCCGGGTCCACCGGCGCGTCCACGCTGCATCTGTAAAGTACCGAAACCGCGTGCCCGTTGCATTACATTTACAAATGCCGAATATCGCGGATGATACCTTCTGGGAAAGCGTTCGGCGTACAGTCGGGCTGCCGCTCTCGCATTTTCATTTGCTCGCCCATAAGTAATTAACATATCGGTTAATTCTATGTTTGTAAATACATGCGTCATTGCAAGAACAGTACTCATTCGCACAAACATTCGTACTAACTGTAACCAATGAAACGTAATGTAACGGTGCATCACGGGACGTCTAACGGTCTGGATCTTACACAGGCTCCGAGAAGGCAACGTCCCTGGCCTTGCACCAGTTTTAGATATATTTCAGGTTTCAGCAGTTCTATAACGGTTTTTTCCGAATTTTTAAAACACTTTTTCTCGGATTCTTTGAAATATTTTATTACCGTTTTTTTGCACTAATTGTCACTATACATTCCATGCTTTCATCTCGCAATCGTTGACGGTCAAGTTCTGAAAGACCCTGTATAATAAACAGGAGTGGACCTAATATGGTACCTTGTGGAACCCCCATTTCGACAGGTTCAAAACTACTTTTGATTTTATTATTGATTTCAACACATCGTTTCCTACCCGTTAAATAACTTTTAATTAATTCCAATGCAATTCCGCGTAAATTGTAAGTTAAAAATTATTTCGACAGGACCTCATGAAACAGACGTCGGTGCCGTTCGGTCTCGTCATTAGCCCGATGGCGCGAACGAAAGATCGGGAGTATCCGCCGCCGATTGTTAACTTCGGCGAACTGGGGCCGGTCAGGTGCGTCCGTTGCAAGGCGTACATGTGCCCCTTCATGCAGTTCATCGATGCCGGTCGTCGTTTCCAGTGTTTGTTCTGCAAGGCGACCACCGAAGGTAAACCGTCGAGACGGCAACGAACCTTTTTCACCGACACACACACCCTTTTCAGTTCCGCCCGAGTACTTCCAGCACCTGGACCATACTGGCCAACGGATGGACCAGTACGAGAGGCCCGAGCTTGTTCTCGGCACCTACGAGTTTGTCGCCACCAAAGACTACTGCAGAAACAACACGTTCCCGAACGCGCCCGCCATCGTTTTTGTCATCGACGTCTCGTACAACAACGTAAAATCGGGCCTGGTCAATTTGCTGTGCGATCGGATGAAGGAGATCGTCGGGAACTTGCCCGTCGATCAGGGCACGGAGGCTAGCAATACGAAGGTCGGCTTTATAACCTACAACAGTAGCGTCCACTTTTATAACGTCAAGGTAAGGATTGCATGTCGTACGTTCGCATCTTGCACTTCTACGAAAACGAACCGTAATAGACTCGTAGTAACGATAAGTTTAGGACTGCGTTCGCAAAATTAGTGCCACACTCGAATGGTGAAAATATGGGGCGCTTCTATTGAGATCATCGTCGAAACGACATAACGAACGGGCCGAAGAAAAAACATAAACGCGGGGACCTTTCCTTCGGTTTTGCCGAAAAGTCGATCTTGTAAAAAAATGTTGAAACGGTTGAAATTTTTGTGGTCGTTCCGCGCATCAAATCGAACCTGTAAACGATAGCGTTAAATTGTGCTCTTAAATTTTTACCGCACAGAACGAAGTAAAATCGAAAGATGATCTCGACGAAGCGGTTTTCGGAGCAAAACTTGTCGCGAAACGGCCGATTCGTCGAAGTTCAAATTAGTTTTTAGTTCGTGGGTTCTCCGTTAGAAGGCGACACCGTAGTTCTGGTGAATTTTTAGGGACAGTTCTTAGTAACTGTCAGTGGAAAATATTGCGTTGTTGCCAGATATCGTAAAAGTCATGCGGCCCCCATTCGTGGACATTTAATTAGATTTATTGGCTACTAAATCCTTTTCCTAAGATTTATTTCCATAGAAACTGTTATATAATAATCTAGGTGGCGGAGGATGATCGCTAAGGTGCTAAGTAACAAGGAGTAGTTTATGTAATTGTGTGTTAAATGTAAGGGTGCAATTTATAAATTAATAAACCTATTATAAAACAGAAACAATTGTTTCTAAGGAAATAAACACGATTTAGTAGCTAGTACTAAATTTAACCAAATTATTATCTATACATATACTGCTAATATTATGTAAATTTACAAAATTACGGTTAGGTATATTATACAGGGTGTTAGTGAATTAACGTCGCGGAAGAAAGGTACATGCACCTGAGACTAATACAAACAAAAAATCTTTGTAACATTTTTTGATTTGAGCAAATTTACTTTTGAGGGGGGGGGGGTGTTTTTGTCCAAGAAATTAAACCAGTAGTTCCTCTTTAAACTTCAACAAGTGACATTGGTGGGTTCTCAAAAGTACCGTTATCTCAGCTGGCATTCCATTAGGTTACTACGATAGTAAACAGAAACGATTGGGGTTGAAGTCGTAAATATCTTTTGCGGTCATTGACATGTTGTAATGTAGCAAATACTCAAAATGTTTCCTCATTTAAGTAGATAACTAAGTAACTATTCATTTTATTTTAATCTTTTACATCTGCATGTGTTGTTCTAATAAAATTTCGAATTAACTTTTGTGAAATAAAAATCAAATTCGATAACAGCACTTCGATAAATGTACGGGAAAAAGCTCGAAATAACACTGAAAGTTACTAACACTCATTGCGTCCATTATGGAATGATTAATTTTTAAATTTTGCTTTTGGTCCTTATGTTTGGTAAAAAACCAAAAAATAAAGTACCTACTTGCCTATTTACATTTAATCATACTTTAAAAGCCCTTCGAAATTTCTCAATTTCTCAAAATCATAAAACTAGTACTGGCACCCCTTTTAGTTCAAGCCTCTCAATATTAAACGTAAGTGTTCCAAAAACAGGCATGTTATTAATTATGTTAAATAAAGTAAACTAACTTTTACGTGTAAACCGAAAATAGGAATTGCATTCAAAAATGAAAATATCCACAACAATTGGCACTCTCCTACAATGGGGGCCATAAATTAAAGAGTACAACAGATGTTTTAGCTGCTGACCCAACAGTCAGTTTCACTTTCCGAGTTCTTAAAAATCTTTAAAGGGAATATACTCGAGTAAAACGATTATCAAATTAATAATAGCAATAACTCGAAAATTATTGATTTTAGGAAAAATTTTTATTTAGGTTTTTTGTTTGTTTTAATCTTACCTACCCGTGGTTTTTTTCCGCGATGTTCATTCACTAACACCCTGTATAAAAAGTAATATTTAAAATAATGATATCGTGATCAACATCGTAATAATTATTATCAACAGATTATAATTATGTTACAAGTAAGCTACTTATTTATCGGTTATGAAAGTTGCAGTGTTTTTATTTTACTTGGTTAATTTGTCTATAAATTGTGATTTTTAAAGTTTATTTGGCTATACTTTGATCGATAAACAATTATCTATTTTCAATGGTAGTGACGTGTGAGTATAATAGCAAAATAAATACTGCACGACTAGTTGGGGCTAACCTATAAACTACATACTACGCATAAACTAAGTATGTAAGCAAAACTAATTAGAAATAGAAACGGTTTCTCGTTGGGCGTTGTGCCCCACTGCGTACAATAAAAGTTTCGCGATACTTCTATAATTTTATTTAAATCGACAACAAAAGTTACAGTTAATAATACAATATTGTTTTAATAATTTAAAAAAAATATTGGTCTTGTAAGCCAAAAATAAGTAATCTTTTAAAACTTCAGAGAAAGAGTATACTCCACTATTAATCTCCAAAATTAAAATTCTAATTAAACTATTCTCTGAAATCTCATTAACTATATCAATAATTATAATAATAACAATTATATTCTCATTAATAAAACATCCAATATCTATAGGATTTACTTTAATAATTCAAACAATTTTAATTGCATCAATTACAGGACTTATATCACCAAATTTCTGATTTTCATATATTATATTCATAGTAATAATTGGAGGAATACTAATTCTATTAATTTATATAACAACAGTAGCATCTAATGAAAAATTCAAGTTCAATATAAAACTGACTATAATTATAATAATCACATTAATTTTAATTATCTCAATATCAATAATAAATAAATTTCAAAACTTAAATTTATTAATAAACACAGACCTTATAATAATAAATAAAATAATAAACTTTAAATTATCATTAAATAAATTTTTGAATTATCCAATAAACCGATTATTTCTATCATTAATCATTTACTTATTAATAACATTAATTGCAATTGTTAAAATCACAAATACTAAGCAAGGACCATTACGACAAAAAAATTAATGAAAATAATAAAAAAAAACCCTCTTTTAAAGATCCTCAATATAACTCTTATTGATTTACCATCTCCATCTAACATCACGTCAATATGAAATTTTGGATCAATTTGGATTTTCGTACCTCAAAAAATACGCTTTCGTTTTCCACGTGTATTTTTATTACCCGGCCACTTCTCTACCAACCAACTAACGTTATACCGTAGGCGCGAAATTTAAAAACTAAAATGCCCTACACAAACGCAACAATTTTCTTTTATTTCAATAATGGCCTGTTAGCTCTAGCGATCGTCGTTTAAAATGTAGCGTCTTTTCAATACTGATATAACAAGCACACATCAGGTAACTGAACTAGTGACCGATTTATGATTGCAGAATAAAAATAATACTTCTAAGTAATAAGGCTCCATTACGACTTAGCGTACAATTTATCAGCATTGTTATTACAAGTACAGCGAACCGAACCGTTGCGTCGGCTGTATATAATTCAATTTGAAAGCACAGTTGCCAATCAGCTACAGTGGACCATTTATTTTTTTTGAATTATTCAGGTGCAATTCACGGCAATTATTCTACCGGCTCATTTAGGGGGCAAATCTTGAAATTTAAACGGGAATAATTTTAAACCGCATAGTATCGCCATCTATGCGAAACGTCTGAAGCTTTAGTTCGTGTTATGAAAATCGTGGCGTGCGAACGCAGTCTTAACGTTGTACCATAGGCGCGAAATTTAAAAACTAAAATGCCCTACACAAACGCAACAATTTTCTTTTATTTCAATATGGCCTGTTGGCTCTAGCGATCGTCGTTTAAAATCTAGCGTCCTTTCAATACTGATATAACAAGCACACATCAGGTAACCGAACTAGTGACCGATTTATGATTGCAGAATAAAAATAATACTTCTAAGTAATAAGGCTCCATTACGACTTAGCGTACAATTTATCAGCGTTGTTATTACAAATACAGCGAACCGAACCGTCGCGTCGGCTGTATATAATTCAATTTGAAAGCACAGTTGCCAATCAGCTACAGTGGACCATTTATTTTTTTTGAATTATTCAGGTGCAATTCACGGCAATTATTCTGCCGGCTCATTTAGGGGGCAAATCTTGAAATTTAAACGGGAATAATTCTAAACCGCATAGTATCGCCATCTATGCGAAACGTTTGAAGCTTTAGTTCGTGTTATGAAAATCGTGGCGTGCGAACGCAGTCTTAACGTTATACCATAGGCGCGAAATTTAAAAACTAAAATGCCCTACACAAACGCAACAATTTTCTTTTATTTCAACACGGCCTGTTAGCTCTAGCGATCGTCGTTTAAAATCTAGCGTCTTTTCAATACTGATATAACAAGCACGCATCAGGTAACCGAACTAGTGACCGACTTATGATTGCAGAATAAAAATAATACTTCTAAGTTATAAGGCTCCATTACGACTTAGCGTACAATTTATCATCGTTGTTATTACAAATACAGCGAACCGAACCGTCGCGTCGGCTGTATATAATTCAATTTGAAAGCACAGTTGCCAATCTTTTGAATTATTCAGGTGCAATTCATGGCAATTATTCTACTGGCTCATTTAGGGGGAAAATCTTGAAATTTAAACGGGAATAATTCTAAACCGCATAGTATCGCCATCTATGCGAAACGTTTGAAGCTTTAGTTCGTGTTATGAAAATCGTGGCGTGCGAACGCAGTCTTAACGTTATACCATAGGCGCGAAATTTAAAAACTAAAATGCCCTACACAAACGCAACAATTTTCTTTTATTTCAACACGGCCTGTTAGCTCTAGCGATCGTCGTTTAAAATCTAGCGTCCTTTCAATACTGATATAACAAGCACACATCAGGTAACTGAACTAGTGACCGATTTATGATTGCAGAATAAAAATAATACTTCTAAGTTATAAGGCTCCATTACGACTTAGCGTACAATTTATCAGCATTGTTATTACAAATACAGCAAACCGAACCGTCGCGTCGGCCGTATATAATTCAATTTGAAAGCACAGTTGCCAATCAGCTACAGTGGACCATTTATTTTTTTTGAATTATTCAGGTGCAATTCACGGCAATTATTCTGCCGGCTCATTTAGGGGGCAAATCTTGAAATTTAAACGGGAATAATTCTAAACCGCATAGTATCGCCATCTATGCGAAACGTCTGAAGCTTTAGTTCGTGTTATGAAAATCGTGGCGTGCGAACGCAGCCTTGATCGTCTTTCCAATACTTGAACTTTGCGTTTAAACTGTTTTAGGGATCGTTGGCGGCCCCGCAAATGATGGTCGTCGGCGACGTGCAGGACATGTTCATGCCGCTCCTGGAGGGCTTCCTGTGCACGCCCGAGGAGTCCGGGGCCGTCATAGACGCCCTGATGCAACAAATTCCGCAGATGTTCGGGGACACGCGCGAAACGGAAACGGTGCTCCTGCCGGCGATCCTCGCCGGCCTGGAGGCCCTGAAGGCGTCCGACTGCGCCGGCAAGCTTCTGGTGTTCCACTCCTCGCTGCCGACGGCCGAGGCGCCCGGCAGGCTGAGGAACCGCGACGACCGCAAGCTGCTCGCCACCGAAAAGGAACGGACCGTCCTCGCTCCCCAGACGCAGGCCTACAATCAGCTGGGGCAGGACTGCGTCGGCGCCGGCTGCTGCGTCGACTTGTACCTGTTCAACAACGCGTACGTCGACGTGGCAACGATCGGGCAGGTGGCACGGCTTACGGGCGGCGAAATCTTCAAGTACACCTACTTCCAGGCGGACATCGACGGCGAGCGCCTCGTAAGCGACGTCGTGACGAACATCAGCAGGCCGGTCGCGTTCGACGCGATCATGAGGGTGCGCACGTCGACCGGAATACGCCCGACAGACTTTTACGGCAACTTCTTCATGTCGAACACCACCGACATCGAAATTGCGGCGATCGACTGCGACAAGGGGGTCGTCGTCGAAATCAAGCACGACGACAAGCTCGCCGAGGAGGAGGGCCTTTACGTGCAGGTGGCGCTGCTGTACACGTCGTGTTCGGGCCAGCGCCGCCTAAGAATAATGAACTTGTCGTTGAAGACGTGCTCGCAGATGGCCGACCTGTATCGCAGCTGCGACCTCGACACCTTGATCAACTTCTTCGCGAAACAGTCGCTGCACAGACTGATGGAGAACAATCCGAAGAGCATTAAGGACAATCTCGTGAGCAGGGCCGCGCAGATTTTGGCGAACTATAGGAAGAATTGCGCGAGCCCCAGCAGCGCCGGGCAACTCATACTGCCCGAGTGCATGAAACTGATGCCTTTGTACATAAATTGTCTGTTGAAGAGCGACGCGCTTTCCGGCGGTGAGGTTTTCGGAGGTTCGACGAGAACGCGGCGACTACTACTAAATCGATTCGTTTCAGGCTCGGACATGACCGTGGACGATAGGTCGTTTGCGATGCAAGCCGTCATGACGATGGACGTGCCCGCCAGCGTGTCGTACTTCTATCCGCGCCTGATACCCCTCCACGAGTTGCGGCCCGCCGAGGACGACGGCGCCGTCGAGATGCCTCAGCAGCTGCGCTGCAGCATCGAGAAAGCCGAAGAGCACGGCCTCTATTTGCTCGGTAAGATTTCTTACCGTATCACCTGTGCGTATGTTTAATCGATTCGTCCAAATAGAAAACGGAATTCACATGCTGCTGTGGATCGGTTTGGGTCTCGCGCAAGACGTTTGCCAGCAAGTGTTCGGGGTGCCGTCGCCCGCGCAAGTCGACGTGGATCAAATTGGCGTTCCCAAATTGGACAACCCGCATTCGCGCGCCGTTCACGTAATCATAGGACGGATACGCAAAGAGCGGCACCGCTGCATGAGGGTGAGCGGATTGTGTCGGCGGCGTCGCGTCGCATTGTTAATCCGTTCGTTTTTCCAGTTAACGCTGGTCAGACAGAGGGAGAAATTGGAGCCGATATTCAAGCATTTTCTGGTGGAAGATCGCGGGATCGACAACTCTCCGAGCTACGTCGATTTCCTATGCCACATGCACAAAGAAATTAGGACAATACTCAGCTAACAAATAACGGCCCAATAAAACGTTGTACATTAATAATCGCATTACTAAATTCCATAATAAGAATTTAACAACTGTATTTTTAGACGCTTTAGCGAGTAAAGTGAGGTAAAAATGATTTATTTTTCATTTGAATTGTATATTTTATGATAGTTATATAATATTATTATTACCGTCAGATCGATAATTATAAAATTGTACAGCTTTTTCTATTTTCCAATGTAAATCAATCGATCGGGGGGGAAGATATTTGGTTAATGTACGATTGCGGATTTTAATTATTGCCTTGGGGCGTTCTAAGTGCGGCACGTTCTCGATTTTGTAACGGGTTCGTGTACACGACGTCGGATCACTTTTTGTATTTAAAATATTTTACTTGGTGCCCATGTATGGTTATGTAACGAATGCGACTCGTAATAAAAACCATAAAAACATTGTCCTCCTTAATTTTCGATGTATAATTTTTTTATTGGCCAATTCATTAGATTTTCACTAAGATCGCGCACGATCTTCTACACGCCACTGCCATTACGGAAGGTATCGATATAATTTCAATTCAAGAGCCGAATTTAAATTATTGCGCTAAATATAACTTGTTATTGGATAGGACCATAATGGTCCTTAACAAAGACTATACCATTACTGATATAGGCACTGGCGAGGGTTTTATTTTCTTCACCATAAATAACATAGCTCTCCTTTTATAGCTGTTACATATCTCCCAATATATCTTCGAATGATTTTGACTTAAGAGGGGGGTTCGATAAGCGAGAATCAACAGATGTCGCTACGGTAGATTCAATTCAGGAAACGATACTAAAAAACTATTAAATTTTATTAAAAACATTTAATCGATAATAAATACTAATTCAATTACCTAGTTGCTCCCTATATTTTTATCCTAAAATAGTTAAAGGAACAGTTTTGCTAAGTTGTACACGTGCTTCCGAATACTTCAAATTATAAGATATTTAGCTAGTATACGACTAAAATATTATAAGGAGCAACTAGAAGAAGGTTCGGTGAATACGTATACGAAAGTGCAGGGTGTTATTGTTGCTAGAATTCGTAAACCGTTTTTCGAAAAATCGTCATTTTCAAGTATAAAGCTACCTTACAGATACCTACTTGATTTCGAAGAATTTGTCTAACAAAATTGTCCAACTATTATTGAATAGATGGTGCTGTAAAAATACTATAGTGGTATTTTTTTATTTTTTATTTGTCGGCTGATTCGTGGACATTAATCTCCCGCTTGATAAACAAACATCAAACTGCATAGGTGGCATATTTCGTTGTGGAAATATTTATAGTCAACTTACCTATACCGAAAATGAACTCGTAATTCTTATACATGTAAACTAAAACCAAAATTGAACTCCTGTATTTTCTTACACTCTAAATAGTGAAATTCCAACCATTTCTACAAATGTGTACGTGATTTATGTTGTATAAAAAGGTCTAATTTTAAAATTACAATTAAAAGTAAGTATGTATGTAGGTACATTTATCATACCTACAATTTTATTTATTCAGAAATTTTCATTCAATAAAATATAGAATCTCATTCGGTTTGTTTTTCGATTAATAAGCATAATTATTTTGCATTTCGACGTGTTGTCGTTTATGATTTCTGTGAATTACTGAGAAATGCTGAGAATGCGGCGGACGTTTCCCATAAATAAGTAGATATGTATACATACGTTATTCGCGTTAGGTCCCAACACGTCATTAGTAAAACTCGTATTTTTATAGTACTAATAGATTTTAGTCTATTTTGCCATGTGTGCAGGTAAATCATCGGTAGACATCGGAGTGCCATGATCAAAACTTTAATCTGAATATTACAAATATACAATTTAGTAACTTTTGTGCATGGCTACGTGCATTGGAACCTATCGTGAATAACGTATAGCTACATGTATTTGAGAACGAATCTGTAACTATTTAATTTTTAATGCAATTAATGGCTTGCTATAATAATTATTATTCTGAAATATATACATAAGTAATTACATATGTGCATATATCGGTAATATTGGATTTCCTATTGTTACAATTTTTATTTTGTATTAATAATGGCACCTCTCTCACATATTACGCAAAAAATAAATTTTAAAAATCAATAATCATTATCATTGTGAGTTTCTCGAAGAGAAATATTTTGAATTTTCCGCTCCCATAACTTGGTAACTTTTCTGGTTGCAAGTTAAATAATTTTTTTAAGCTTGTTAACTTGCATTTCGTTATTTTTGTGTCTCTCATCAAAACGCCCGTTCTTTATATTCTGTAACTTTATATCCTAGAATAAATAATTAAAACGCTAGCAAAGTTTACAACGTGAACATAATTAAATTAGATGCCGATGCATCAACGAAAAAGCGCACTCCGTAGAAACTATTTAGTACAAGAAAACAGGAATTAACATTTAAATAGCCGACGCCGAAATCGCGCCATCTTACGATTAAACCGTTTGATATTAATTAAAATAATTAGAAAAACACTACTGTGGCGTTACTAGCGGAAACATGTAGAAGCTGATTTTTCCAGCCCCTCTTAATAATTAATAATTTGGATTCCAATTTAAGCAATAAATCTTCTAATAAGATACTAATCGCTGGTGATTTCAATGCCAAATCTCCGGCTCGGGGGGGAGCGACATCTTAACCTATAGAGGTGAGGCGATTCCGAACTTACTTGCCAAATATAACGGCGTATTACACAACGATTGCATCACTCCAGCCTTCTCAAGAGGAAATCGAAATTCTTTTATCGATATAACTTTCCCAATAAATTTAAACAATAATGTTATCAACTGGAAAGTAGGTGACGACGAGTCGGCGGTTGCTCATCGATACATTAGATTCAATATTAAACTGTTCTGTGCCCCCGGTGGTAAGCCAGGCCGGGGAGCACCGCTTGGCTACTGGTGGTAGTTTGGCGCATTCGATAATCTGGAGTGGCAGTGCGTCCTCGAGCGTATGTCACTCCTGGGCTGCGACGAGATAAAACTGTGGGAAGACTACTTTCATGCAAGAAGAGTATACGTCGAAGGTGCAAGAGACGTAGTGTGGAAAGAAGTACGCCGAGGATGTCCGCAGGGTTCGGTCTGCGGCCCTGCAGTTTGGAACCTCATGATGGATGTCCTGCTGACGACCCTCTGCGAGCGAGACTGCGGAGTATGCGCATATGCGGACGACCTGCTGCTGCTCGTCCCAGGTAATAGTAGATCTGCACTGGAGTGCTCTGGGACAGAACTTATGGCCATCGTGAATGAATGGGGACTTGACGTCGGGGTACCGGTCTCGATGTCTAGAACAAGCATGATGTTGCTCAAAGGGAAGCTTGCTAGTGCAAGCACAAGAAAACCAAATATAAGGCTAAATGGTGTAGCACTTAAATATCTGAACTGTACCCGGTACCTTGGTGTTTGGATGGACGAAGGACTAACCTTCAAAAGCCACGTGTTGAGTCTGCAGGTTAAAGTCGCCAATGTAGTAAATGCCGTCAGCAGGGTCATGAGGAGAGACTGGGGACTCGGTAGGAAAGCTCTACGCACCTGGTATAAGGGACTCTTCTTGGCTGCCGTTATGCATGGATGCTCAATATGGTCTGCGGTATTAAAACATCAATACGGAAAAACCTTGCTAAACGCGTGCCAAAGAAAGGAGTTATACGCGATGTTGCCGGTATGCAGAACGGTAAGCACAGATGCCATGCAGGTTCTCTTTGGAGAACTTCTTTGGGATCTAGAGGCCAGAAGACGAGCCACACTTTTTAGAATAACTAGGGGACAGCCGGCTGATACCTTGGACGATACCTTGGCTGATACCTTGCTTGTTAGACGAATGGCAGAGCAGATGGGCTGGGTCCTCCAAGGGCAGGATAACTCATCGCTGGATCGGGGATGTCAGACTGGCAAGCGAATCAGAATGGCTGTGGCTGTCGTTACAGCTGGGATTCCTGATCACCGGGCACGGCAGTATGAACGAATGGCTGTTCTCAAAAGGTTTGTCTGAAACTAACAATTGCGCATGTGGAGCGAGCGAATCATGGTCACACCTGCTAGCGGAGTGTCCGCTTTACGGCGACGGCCGTAATTTGCACAGGTGGGGCATAACATGGAGAGATGGGATTCTCCAGTTGGAGGGGGCCTTGGCGAACCAAGACACGTTTTCGGAAATTCGGAACTATGCTCGCTGGATCTTCATCCGGCGTAGGGAGCTACAAAATCACATTGCGATGGCAGGAGAAGATCTGTAGATGTTGAACATTACACCTCCTCTTCTCCTCTCTTCTTCTCTATCTTTTCTAGCATCCTCTTGAATATGATTACCGCAGGGAGAACTTACCACTGGTTGAAAGCCGACCACCACCTATTACTGGTGGGGTACGGTGATTCCAGCGGCCTCTACGTGGACGGCGACCACGCGGTCCCGAGCTAGTCTAGCGGTACTTGGGGAGCAAGACCCTCAACCGTCAGGCGGGCATAACCCGCCGAAGGCCTCGACCTAGAGACTTATATAAATAGGTAGGCAGGGGACCTGGGTGCCCAGGGGGAAGTAGCCCCCTCTCAGGTCATCTTGGGTTGGATTCTGCCGGGCAGTGGTTGATACTCCTAAGGAGAAGGCTATACCGGGCTGTGCGCTGGGTGTTAGCTGCCGGGTGAGCGGCGTTATTCCGCTCGGGAACTAACCTGCTCAGTTAGTAGCAATAGATAGTAGCGACTCTACCAGTAGCACGGACTGTCCTCTTGCCAGGGCGCCCAACTGGTACTGGCACGACTCTCACGAGAGCCGGCCAGGACCTTGATGCAGTGCATCCCTTGCCAAGGGGCCGTGTTAATTAGCCTAAACGGCAGGTATAGCACGTTAAATTATCTATTTGGTATCTGGTGGTAGTTCAGTGGGAGTTGGTAGCGGTGGAGCTAGCAAGTACACCTGGGACGAAAACACCGACCCTAGTGTGAGACGGAACTCGCTAAGTAGACCGCCCCCGGGCGAGAGAACAGTAAGTGCACCTGCCCCTACCGGTACCGTTGCCAAAGATGCGAAAGACGCGTCGAAGCCCAAAACGCAATCCTCGACTGTGCCGAAGAGTTCCGATCTTCTTCCTCTAGTAGTAGATGTGTGGAAGGAAATCGACGGGAACCCGCGCGCTGCCACGAATATAGTGCGCGAGAAGATGAGAGGTTTGCTAAGGATGGCCAAAAGCTTTCATCAACAACAGCAGCAACAGGCACCGACTCCTGTGGGGACATCCACTCCTAAGTGTGCGGAGGAGACGGTTAACGCCAAGCTGATAGTGAATTGGGAGAGACTCGGGTCAATCGAGCATGCAGTTAACAAAGCAAGTAGCATGATGAAGCGATTTGGGGAGGATATGGCTAGGATTGAGAAAGTGGTGTCCGACTTGCAGAAGGAGGGACCGATGTCACTCGACCAGGAGCAGGTTTGTAACCTGGAGAGGGTGACCGGTAAAATCTGCGAGCTGGGTGATACAGTCAACATACTGTCAGACAGATTGGTGACGGTGGGGGTCGCCAGCACCAGGGTACTCCGTGATTTGGAAGGACATTGATGGGAATCCGCGTGCGGCGACGAATTTAGTTAAGGAAAAGCTGAGGAGACTTATGATCGAGATGAAAAATCAGCAGTCACCTAAGACTGTAGGTGGTTCGTCTACCCCTAAAGGTATGAATGAATTATGGGCTGAGAAGGTGGCTGAGAATACCAAGAAGCTGGAATCTATAGAAACGTCAGTTCAAAAAGCTTGTAATATGATGGTGAGATTTGGGGAGGACGTCCAAAAGATCGATAAGGCGGTCTCGTCATTAGTGCAGGAAGAAGCAATCTGTTTGATGCCAGAGCAAATGAAGCGATTAGAGCGAATCACAGACAAGATTGGGACCATGGGGGATAAGTTTGGGAAGTTGACGGACGCGCTTGTTAACATGGAGGTTGCTGGGGGCGAAGGTTCTGCGAGACGCTTCGACTAACACGTCGGGTCTATGGAGTATGCGCCAGGGGAAAACGAGTACCGTAATACTCGACAGGAGGGAGGATTCCCCTACGGTGGCGGGCCCTGCTCTAGGAAATAGCAAAAATAACGAGGAGTGGACCGTGATGGCTAAAAGAAAGGGCGTAAGAAGGAAGAAAAACAAGGATAGGGCCAAGGTCGAGGGGGGAGAAAGCTCTATGGATACAGTTAGGACGGAGACAGGACAGCTAACCCCGGCAGCGAAGCAGGGTTCCCCTAGAAGGAAGAGGAGAAGGAAACCGGAGGCAATCTTAGTGAGAACCACGGAGTCCCGGTCCTATATGGATATCCTGCAAATGATGAAGAAGAAGGCAGGAGAGGTGGTTTGGAAAGATTGGAACTATAAGGAAGACGAGAAACGGAGACGTTCTAGTGGAAATGGTTGTCTGGATGCAGTTAGGAAGTACGTGGAAGGCGTTATAGACGACCCAGGAGGAGTTAAAGTACTGTCTGACACCTCCAAGTTTGAGATTAGAGATATGGAGGCCAGCACCACGGTTTCTGAGGTATTGGCGGCGCTACGTACGGCGACAGATTCGGAGAGAGAGTTTGTCCTGGGACCCCTTAGGAAGAGGTACGGGGATACGACGTCAACAACGGTGACGGCGACCAGGGTTTTGGCCGAGATACTCGGTAAGAAGAATCAGTATCCCAGTGGGTATGGTGACAGGGTGCAGGATTCGGCCAGTGTCGTTGGAGCCGAAATGTTACCGCTGTCTTCGTGGTGGTCACTTGGCGATGAGATGTAGCCGTAGCGTAGAATGTGTGGTGTGTGGAGGCGAGGGGCATACGTCGTATAAATGCCCGAGGCGTGTAGGAGTTGGGGGTCGGAGTCGATGCCTCGTCGACTCCAGATGGCCTATAGGGACTGGGGTCGGACTGTTCGGCGCCGTGAGCCGCTCAAAGTGCTTCAGGTTAACCTGGATCGCTGTAGGGCGGCTCACGACTTGTTGGAGGCGACTGCGGAGAAACTTGGTATAGATCTGGCTATCGTACAGAAGCCGAATCTTGCTCTGGCAAACAGTAGGGGATGGTGGCTTAGTGCTGGTGGGGATGCGGCTCTGGTCATATTTTCTTCTACATTCACCGTGGACGCTAGATGGAGGGCCAACGGGGTGGCGGGTATGGTTGCTGGTGACACGGTGTTCGTCAACTGCTACGTGTCCCCGAATGTCGATGTTGGGGTATTCCACACTGCAATGGACGACCTACTTTTTTTTTTTTGCGCAGCTTTATTAAGATACTCCCCCTGCCGGAACCGTCGTTAAACATTACTTCGGCAGGGGGGGCTGCAGTTTGATGGCGGCAGTGAGACATACCTCACCGCCGCCACAATACAGTTGTTAACAAGAAAACATAAAGAAAAAAAACAGCATAAAAGAAATAACAACAATTCGTAACACAAAAAAAAGTAATCCTAAAATAATACAATAAAAAAACAAACTTAATACTTAAGATATAAAATATAATAATAATGATAAGAACAATAAAATAACTCCCAAATAAAATGCAGAATAACAATATAATATGAAATGAAACAAAAAATAATTCTCTTAGTGGTTACCCACTCTCCTCCCCGGATGCCTGTTGGCGGCCCGTTCTTCCTCGCACCTGGTGCGAACCACCGTCTCGAAGAACGAGGCCACCGCATCCCATTCCTCGCTGGAGTTCACCATGGCGGCCACCACGCTATCCACCGCCATGGCTCCCCCCAGCACCTCCTCCACCCCACCCGCAGAGCGGCCCATCTGCGGCAGACAAACAGAGCATGCTCAGCGGAGTCAACCTCCGCCTCGCAGTCCCTGCAACCCGCCGACGCCTCCTTACCTATCCGACACAGGTATTCACCGAACGAACCATGTCCGGTGAACGCCTGTGTCAGGTAGTAACCCATCGAGCCGTGGGCCCTAGAGTACCAGCTCACGAGGTCGGGGATGAGTCGCCTCGTCCACTCCCCCTTCCTCGCTCGCTGCCACTCCAGCGCCTACCGCTCCAAGGTCTCCCGCCTCTTGGCCGCCCTGCTCACAATCGCTCTACCCACCCACGCCTCCGCCCTCTCCTCAGCCAACAGACGGAGCGGGATCAGGCCCGCGAGGACAGCAACTGCCTCCGAAGAGACAGTCCTGTATGCCCCGTAGACGCTGATCCCCAACATCCGCTGAAGGGAGTCGAGGGCCTTGGCGTTAACCCCCACCCTGCACACCTCCGCCCAAACCGGCGCAGCATACAGCACTATTGAGTATGCCACGCCGGCCAACACCCTCCTCTTCATTGAGGAAGGCCCCCCGACTCTTGGCATTAGCCTACCAAGTGCTACCCCTAGTCTACGCGCCTTCGCCACTGCGCCATCCACGTGCTGTCTGAACGACAGATGGCGATCCAGCATCACGCCCAAATATTTAACTCCTCCGCCCGGCCGCACGAGAGTCCCCCCGATCCTCACCGTGATCGGAAGAACCCTCCTGCGCCCGTTCGGAAGAAGCATCACCGTCTTCTCCGGCGCGATCTCCAGATCGTTGCGTGCCATCCACCCGGCCACGGCATCGACCGCCACCTGCAACTGCACCTGTAGCGTATCTGGGTCCCTGGCCGAGATCACCAAGGCAAGATCGTCCGCATATGCCACCAATTTGCTATTCGGGGGCAACTCCACTTCGAAAATTCCATCGTACAATAAATTCCAGAGAGTCGGTCCAAGGACCGACCCCTGCGGCACCCCCCCTGGAAATCTGCAACCACTCGCAACGACCCGGCTCTCCGTCCACCCTTACTGCTCTGTCATCAAGGTAACTGGAGATCATTCGAAGCATGTACCCCGAAATGTCCTTTTTCCTCGCAGCCGCCACGATCAGATCCCACCCGGCCGAGTTAAACGCGTTACGCACGTCGAACAGAACTACCACACACCACTCAGTCGTGCGCCACGTACCCGACCGGGCAAGTCTCACCGATCGCACCACTTCCTCTATTGCTCCTACCGTAGATTTCCCCTTCCTGAAGCCATATTGACTTTCGTTAAGTCCACCTTTTTCTTCTATCTCCTGCATTAGCCTCGCGTGCAGGAGAAGTTTGAGCAATTTGGCCCAAGAGTTCAGGACACAAATCGGCCTATATCCCAGCCCCTCCCCCCTTGCTGATAAGCACAAGCCTGGCGCGCTTCCATTCTCGAGGGAAGACACCCACCTGTAGATACTCGTTAATGACTGCCAGCACCATTTTGGGCAAGTACGCCGCAATCAGCCTAACCACCTCGGGGGAAAACCCATCTGGTCCCGCCGCCCTCTTTTTTCGAAGTCTTGCGGTGGCCACCGCAAGTTCTACTTCCGTGAACGGCCGAGACCCAGACCTCGCATCTCGACCGATCCCCCCACAGGCTTTCCCTGTGGGAAAAGACCTCTGGCCAGCTCCAATGCTCTTTCCAGTGTAAGACTCTCAGCCTGTAGGCTTCTCAGCTTCTTCGTGACTATTTTATACCCCAATCCCCATATGTCTCCTTCCACCTCCCTGCATAATTTCTCCCAGGCAGCCTCCTTGGCCCTCTTAATCAGCAGCCTTAAGGTAGCCTTGGCCGATCTGTACGCGGTCTGCCATCGGTTATTCACGTCCCCCTCCGACCTACGACTTCTGAGATATCTTCTCCTTGCACGTAGGGAGGCCCTCCTGGCTTCCGCTATCTCGTGCGACCACCAGTAGACCGGTCGGCGTCTGGCATTTCCTCTCGGGGTTTTCAGGCCCTCGCAAGTCTCCTCCACAATGCAATGCAATGGACGACCTGGAGGCAGGTGTTGCAACTCATGTGGTACACGGCGGTGGAGTAGTGATCTGTGGAGACTTTAACGCTAAATCGCAGGCATGGGGTTCTAGAAGGGAGGATGGAAGGGGTGCTTTGTTACTCGAAGTGTCCAGTAGAATGGGCCTGATCGTATTGAATAGGGAAGGTAGGGAACCCACCTTTGTCAGGGGAAACGGCAGTTCACTCATTGACGTGTCTTTTGCAAATGCTGCAGCGGCGGTGAAAATATCCGGGTGGAATGTTCTAAACGACGAGACCTGTAGTGGCCATAAATATATATATTTTGAGATGGACAGTGGTGTGTCGACAGGCCCAACGCCGCCGAGGTGTGAGGCGATGTCTGTCGAATTAAAAAGGGACTTTTAAGTTAAAACCAAATATTGATGGAATTAATTAAAACCAATTTTTGATTTTTAAAGTATATCAAAATTATTTTTTTCCTTAATGATTTTTAAAATTAAAATTTAGAATTTTTAACCAAAATTTTAATTCTTTATATATTCCTTAAAAACCGATTAAATAGTTTCCAATTAAAGATTTATCTTTTAGGTTTAAAATTAATTACTTTTTATGAATATTTAAATAAGTAAAATTTCAATCCATAATTCACTTATAATTCCATAGCAATAGTAATATTTATAAATTAATTAGTTATATAATAGATGATTTATTTCATGTTAAAATTTATAGTTATTAACTAAATGTTCAATATTACTAAAGTTATAGATTTATTATATCAAATTCTAATTGCAATTATTAATTATAAATTTGTTAATTATTGAAAGCACAAATTTAAAAGATTATTGTACTGTAAAATAAGTCTAAATTTAATGTAACTCAATTAGTTACTATAATTAGATCGTACGCAATGGTTTATGTTATAACAGACATAATTTGATATCTTTCCCTTTAATTCATAATTTACTATATTAAAAGTATTAATTATTACTTAAACTTACATAGTAGTAAGAAATCTATTTATAATATAAATATACAATTAAATTTTCAACTCATGTTGATATTGTTCCTACGTCATTTATGTACATATATGTATCATCAATAGATATTAAATCATCAATATATAGAATTACAAATTAGTATTGATCCAATTTACAAATATTTAAACAGTCCATTATGTGGTAAAATTAACTATCAATATAACAATTC
This sequence comes from Rhagophthalmus giganteus, assembly GCA_036326145.1. Lineage (NCBI taxonomy): Eukaryota > Metazoa > Arthropoda > Insecta > Coleoptera > Rhagophthalmidae > Rhagophthalmus > Rhagophthalmus giganteus. The sequence continues at coordinate 205,371 of JARFJA010000077.1, read as the reverse complement.
TCAGAATTCAAAATTAAAAATTATAAATGAAATTTGAATTTTACAACATTTTAATTTCAAATGCACGAAATTTGAGCTTTTAACAGAAACTGAAATGATTAAAAATTGTTTTTCAATTTGATTTGGAAATGCTCTTGTTTTTCGGACTGAAAAGATCCGTTAATCGCAAAATTGTTATCCAACAAGAAATATATGGATAGTATTTGATTATTGTTATTAATAAATGTTTATGTATAAAAGTAGTTTTAACTTTGTAAACAGTATATTAAGGTTCAAATAGTTTAGTCTATCTGTTAAATGTTAGATTATATTTGGAATGCTTATGAATGTGATATAGTATCGTATGTAGGAAGGATGTCAAAATCAAAACTGTAGAAATTTTGAAATAGACAATTAATTTAATATAGATTATTTGTATATTTAACGTATACGGAATTTTAAATATGATATACACATATGAACTTTTCCACAAATGTTGGTATTTTAATGTTAGTAATACGAATTCAATGAATCTAAATGTTAATATCTAAGAATTAAATTGTGACAAATTGGTCTATTTATTTAACATATGACATTGCAAGGGATAAATATGTCTTTGATTAAATGGATTTTAAATTAAATGTTAATTCATTTTCAATTTTCAGAATTAAATTAGATGAATTTTGTAACGTATAAAACAGATTAGTAATGATCTTGTTATACTATCCATATTATGTGCTGTTCCAGTAAACTTATATATGTTTATCGTTTAATAATACAAGTAATTTAACTAATCTCGTGAAACATAATACTATTTCTATGCATGAGCAGTCAAAAATACATATGTAATTCCTCTACAATAGAAAGATTTATTTACGAGAATGATATGACATTTCACGAGTAGAATGTATCACGAAATATGAATGATGAACAATCTGAAATGTCAATTGACAGATGACTGAAATTAAATTCTAATGACCACTAGAAAGGTATTCATAGAAACTTAGGAATTTAAACCTCAATTGAGAATCAGAAATACATTACGACAAAGGAAAAAAAATAATTTCGAATGGCAAACAGAACTGATTTTCGAAATGAGCAAGAATTGGTCGTGAGAATTAATCCATTCACTTAAAGGAAATCGCCGATCTAAATCTTTGAAACTTTCGCAGTAATTTACTTGACTAATGTAAAAAATGCCTGTTACATATAGAAGTAAACAAAGAATGTTCTTGTACAGTACTCAGTAGTCTACAAGAACAGTGTCAGTGTGAACAGGAGTGTTACTTAAGAACTAGTTACATAGTTTAGAAGATAAGAGAAATATATCGAACGATTAAGAAAGAAAATTGAAGAAATTCAAAAAATGCCTTCATAAAATGTGATAAAGATTAAATTAATTTAATAACATTATTAAATGTTAATTTAACCATCAAATTATAGAAATTCCTATTGGTACAAATATTCGAGCATATGAATAAATTAAATTGGTAAATATGTTTGTTAAGATTGTCATGCTTTATCAATTATGATGGTAAGTTAACGCAAGTGCATTTTTAATGATATAGTACAATTTGTAATCAGAAAATACAGAACTAAATTACTGATCTGACATTATTGTAACATTTACCTTACATCATCCTAAAGAATATGAAAGCTGACTAACAATGTTTAAACTATGATCATTTGTTATAATAGATAGTAAAAGAATGTTAAAAGTTACATTGAAGAGAGACAATATGTACAATTCATATTAAATGAAATTGCAAATTAAATAAAGGCAGTATTGGTCAAACTACAATTTCAATAGTGAACTGACAAAAATATTAGTAAATTTATAGAGCTTACAAAGTCATTTGTTCAGACGTAAATGACAATTATCAATGTATAAAAATCGGGAAAATGAATTTTACTTTAGTTACAATAGATTGTGGACTATTGTCCACGGCATAACTGTCATTAAAATGGATAATGCTTACTAATTGAAGTTTTAGAAAATTAAGAATACATATACCGTTATAGCAAGTCAAAATTAGACGTATAATAAGTCTTCGTCTAACGGAATTGTTGCTATAATTTTAACAGTGAGAAATTGACCAAAAATTGAGAATCGGAAAAATGTATGTAACAAAATGTGAATTGAAAATTAATTGCATTGCAAAATCAAATGGATTAGTGTTAAATGAAAATTAAATTTTCAAAATTATATTTTAATTAAATTTCTGTATTAAATAATTTTTCTATCTATCGTAAATGGCTTTTTTATAATCATTCTGTTCAAACTGAAATTATTTTACTTACATATATATTATTCTTAGCTCAAACAATCATTGATGAAATAGTAAGAATTTGTAGAAATTAAATGGGTTAATCTAAATTAGTTAAATGTTAGTAATACTTAATTTAAACTAGAATTTAGAACCGATATTAGCCATAAAAGTTACGTATTTTATATGACGAATTTTTTACAATTTCAAAATTAAATTTTGGAAATTTGATTGGATGTAAATTTTAAGGAAGAAATACATTTTCACAAAAATTTGTAAAACAAATGATTTAAAACGGTATGGACATAAATTCATAATAGTTTTGTAATGATATATGAGTCAATAGGCCGAAATGCTTTTTTGACTTGAAAGCATACCGTTATGAAATATTAATAAATAATATGAAGCTAATTAGAGGTACTGGAATTAATTGAAAATGAAATTAATTTTATACGTATATGTAATGTGTTAAAATCAAGTATCGACAATATAAATGTTGAATGGGTTCACAAGGTACCATTTACCATCTTTGTCCAATGATTTGTCTAATTAAATATATTTGAAGTCTGTGATAATAGTATTGTCGAATATACGGTGTATGATAAATCGACTTTAGAACTAGGAATTTGCAACAAATATTTAATGTAATAATTGATGATAAATTTAACATATATTTTGAAAATATTGATATAAGTAAATAATTTCATAGATACAAATAATTGGAAATATTATTAATGAAATATTACTATAAAGAATGGAAAAGTAAATTAGAAAATAATGATATTTGAAGGGATACAAATATTATTAAAAATTAATATAAATTAATATTGGGAAAAATTATTTACAAATAATGTTGAAAATTTGAAATTATTCAATGTAGTTCATACTATGACTGGATTGAAAAGATTAATAAATCTTATTTATAACTTATATGAAAGAAATGCTTGATTAACTGAACATATTAATGAATTTTGACATCAATTATTGTGATAATTAGAATTTAGTAAACATTAAATTATAGATATAGTTAACAAATGGGAAGTACTTTGTCTGGTTGTCATAAAATTTAATTGAAGATAATATGTTGAAGATTCAAATAATAATTGAATTACAAAATTAATTAAATAAAAAATAATTAATATTACTTAAGCTCAATTATGAAAGCAATGTAAATTATTGACTGTTATGTAATGTATTGTTTTATTTGATTTGTAAATATAATTTATTAGATTTTAGTTACTTCAATTGGTTTTTTTTGTTACTTTGACTTGTATTGTGTATAAACTAGTTATTACATGATTGTATTTTAAAATAATTATCTTTAAGCATTATTAGGTTTCTCCGGATTCATGTATTTTGGTAGGAATTTGAAACATGCAATCGAAATGAATATGTTGCGTACACAATGATTGATTCTACTTTCTTAAATTTGCATCTAACGTAACATTAGGCACTAGGACTACTTTAGAATTGGTAACATCTGCTTTATTTACAGAATACCTAATATTATGATCGACTTAATTGACAATTATTGATATTATAAATTAAGACAATATTCCGTCCAGAGCTCCTTTGCCGTCTCGCAAATTCCGTTCCTTGCTCGATTGCACGATCTCGCTCAATTTAGGCTGTCGATAATTGACGACCATTCCACTAACATGATGTCACATTAATCAAATCACCTTAGAATTGCCAGGTGGGTCTGGAAGCGAGCCGTCTGAGATCATAACACAGAAATCGTCAAGGGGCAAGGGCCTAAGACTTAAGAAATTGCTCCACGATCGTGGATTAAACAAAAGAGGAGCTTAGGGATTGCCCTTCGAGGATCCATAATTTGTGAAAAAGCCAGGGATATCTACAAACGATTTCGAGAAAATTCGAACAACGAGAATGAAGCGGAAGGCACCAAAAAACGTCGAGACGATTTCAAAACCAGCGATGGGTTGCTTCACAAATTCAAAAAGCGTCGTGGTATTCGACAAATTGCTGTGAAAGGTACTTTAATTCGATAGCGTACATGACATATAAAAAATATACATAATCTAAAAAATACCATATCAATAATATTAATAATATTTAATGATAAAAATGTTACATTATACATAACCTAAAAAAAAACAAATAACTCATTATACGAATTAGAGGTGAACAAGCAGCTGCTGATAAGACTGCAGCCAAAGAATTTACTGAGCAACCGACCAAAGTTCTCGATGAAGAAAATTATACACTTGAAAATTTGTACAACGCCGACGAGACCGGATTGTATTTTAAGTCGTTGCCGAAACGAACATTGGCTCCAGGAACCGAGAAGGAGGCCTGCGGATTGAAAGAGTCAAAAGAATTGCTCTAATGCAATGGGGACCCGCAAAATTCCGTTATTGACGATAGGAAAATCTAAGCAACCGAGACGTTTCGAAGGGATCGAAACTTTGCCCGTAAAGTGTGCCAACAACTCTAGTGCGTGGACGACGAGTTGGTGTTAAAGTTATATAATATGGTTTTCAAAAGTTTATAACATCAATTTTAAATGTCATTCTAATATAATCGTGATTTTCAAAGGTTTTTTTCAATAGAAAATTTACAAATTTTCAGTTGCAGCATACGAAATTGTCTTTCCAAAATTCAATTTCTTAAGCTTTTTTCATGAATTTAATTACCTAAGTTTCGTACTCGCTTTTATTTGAAAAAATTTTGTTTGAAAAATTGTATAAATACGATGTATCATTTCTTAATTTCAATTTTGAGAAACTGATTATTTATATTCAATTTTTGAATTTTATCGGATGTTTAATTTCATTGCATACCCAAAGATAAACGCAAAAGTAATCATTTTCTACTCATTTGTACTAATATATTTCTCGATTTTGTACAGGTTCGCTTTTCGTTGACGGGTATACGAACACCTTTATTCCTGATGTCCTCTATCGAAAACCGAACCCTAATGAAAAATTTCTCTTACTAGTCGATAACGCTCCGTGCCGTCCATCGGCTGAACATCGGCATGAATAAAATTCATAGTCAATTTAAAGTACTTTATCTCCCACCAAATGTTACAAGTGTAGTTCGGCCGATGGATCGGGGCGTTATCGAAAATATGAAAAGAAGATACAAAAGCTACTTTTCTACGAAAACTAATTCTTTACGACAAAACGAATCGTGGAGGAATCGCGACTTTCTTAAAATCATGGAATCTGTCGAATACAGCTGATGCCTGGAAAGCTGTCAGTTCAAGTGCACTTGCCAAGGCCTGGAAAAGCATCTCGGGCAATAGTTTTCATCAATTACATTCACACGAACCCAATGACTCTTTGCGCGAAGTATCCCAATGCATTGGCGACGAACAATTTTCTTCGGAAAGTATCGAGAACTGGGCCGAAGAAACTACTTTAGCTTGGCGAGAAATTCCCCTCCCGGAAATGATTAGTCAAAAAAAAAGTCAATCCTGAACTCGACGAGGTAACAATTTTCTCTAAGTGAAGGTGATTTGCTTCATTTTTTAATATGTTCTACACTTTTGCAGGACGAGGTTGTCTAAAACTATGACGAGGAAGACGAATTGTCACATGAACTCGATGCCGCCGAGTTACAAAGTACTTTGGACAGTCTTGTCAAAGTGAGAAAATGGCTCTACCAGAAAAAAGGCCGGGTATCAAAACTCGAGGATTCTTTGAATGTCATTCAAAATGAGTTGGAAAAAGATGTCTCGAGAGCTTTTTACAAAAAATAATAAGTGCAATGTTTTTTTTTTAACTGTAAATTTATGTATCATAAAGTAAGGAAATGATCCTAATAATATCGGAATCGTTTTTCGTGCGATCTTTTGAAATTAACATTTTAGTTGACCTCGTAACTTCTTTAATTTGAAAATTCACTTGTTTTGGTAAAAACTATACAAATAACATGAATAATAATTGCAAATATTGAATATCCAACTAAAATTTTTTATTTCAAATATATGTTTATCCTATTTTATTGAATTGAAAATTGTCCCTTAAGTATTATTTTTAAATTAATAAATTTTGCGTCGGAAAATAAAATTTTCAAATGGACACTATTAATGTAAAATGATATATCATAAGAGTATATAAAGTAAAAGTGAAATTTTTAAAATAAAAACTAAAAATCAATGTTTGAAAATTTAAATCTCAAATCAAATTTAACTTGAAAGTAGACTAATTTATAACCAAAAGTTATATAACCTTGAAGTTAATCTAAAAAAAAGTTTATCGAATTAGCGATAATAGATGTAATAAATTTTTTTCAACCGATATTCATTCGTATTTCTATTGAAATTAATTTTAAAAACTAGAACTGGATTTTTTTCATAAATATATATTATGTAGCAATAATTTCTCTTTTCAAGTTTTTCTGATCTTAAACTCGAAGAAATTTGAAAGATAATCATAACACAAAGAAAAAGCAAACGTGGAAAATATCGAGAGCGAAATGTTTGTGAAAAGTAAAAAAATTGATGTCAAACGATGTACGCACGTACGCACACGATCGCCGAAAAGAGGCAACGTGTTTAGACGAGAGTGGAGGAAACAGAGTTCTCAATACTGAACGCGAGGGGGTTCTCGATACTGCAAGTTGTTATAAACGAAGTTCCGGTGTACTTTTAATTTCGATATAATCGGGCAATAGATTTGTGCGGCAGTTAAATTTTAAAATAATTTATTCAAATAACGTCACAGAACTTTCGTTACATGAATTGCGTCGAATCGCATCGACCGATTGGCGTTGCATTCTTAAAATACGTCGACCAAAATGGAATGTTAAAATCTAAATAGTGTAACACCGCACGTAAACGCAATAAGTTTAAAATACACCATTCTCGCGACACTAATTAAATAATACTTAACAATTGATAACGGTTAAGAATGTCTTCCGATTAAATGGCGAAATATTTTTGGTATTTTACACCGTATCGGGTCCGCTCGTTTCTTTACATAACGTATAATTTAAAAACTTAAAAAACTTATAAGAACCGCACTGGCGATATTTAGATGTACAGGTAACGACGATACTATAAAAACAAAACGTAAAATACAAAGCCGAACGTGTCCGCCCATAAAGTATGCCATCTGCGACGTTGATAATTTTATGGACGAATTAAAAAATTAAAACTTAAGGGGCTGGTCTAGTTTCTCACTTTCAAAAAATCGATTATTTTTATTTGCCTAATTCGATAGTATACTATTCGGAGAACAAGTTCCCAAAGTTTTATAATCGTATCGTAAATATTTTTGAAATGGGAGGGGATTTAGTCGGAGCTGACCGTCGGCGCGTATCGCTGAAGGACTCAATATGAGAAAATTCAAGCACGATTATCTGCCATTAGATCCGCAAGTTTTAAAAGTTTCGCATCCAATCTATACGGATTTGTCAAGAACGGAATTGCTAAACAGATGCAAAGGGAGCAACACACAAAATAATAATGAAAGTTATAACGGCTTGCTGTGGCGCTTTGCTCCGAGACATCTTCGCGGCGGCCTAAAAACCGTACAATTGGCCAATTTTTTTGCAACCGGGCATCTTTAATGATGGCACGAAGTCCATATTGAAAATATTTCGCACCACGGACATAACTGTTGGCCGCTACGCACTAGAATACGCCAACAGTCGCGACATGGCACGTATACAGGCAGCCGGCCGAGAAAGGGCACAAGGAGGCTCGGACAGCTCGTAAGAAAGCTGCAGCCGACGAACGGCACTTTTTCGAGCAAGACGAAGGCGAACTGTACGGCCCTGGAATCGCGGAATAACTGTAAGTATGAAAAATTAAATTTTATAACCGAAATTATGAAAAATGGTTGAACAAAGTGATAACAGCTGCCAAAAACAATTTTGATAAAAAAAGAATTTGAGAAAGTTAGTAACAACAACAAGAAAATGTGGGACTTTGTCAAAAGGAAAATTAATGGAACTAATAGTGTCAAAAACAAAAACAATAATATAGACTATCTGACAATAAATGACTCAAATATACATGATAAAGTGTGCATAGCTGAAACTTTCAATGAATTTTTCAGCAGCATTTGGACTAAATTGGCGATGAAAATAAATAAACCTCAAAGTAATTATAAATTACCAATTGGAATAAAACCTACAATTTTCTTAGACCCTACCGGCTGTAGTGAAATATATCATTTCCTCTCGAATATGAAAGATAAGGCTGGAGGAATTGATGGTATAAATACTAAAATCCTAAAATATTTAAGTCACTATATAATAACTCCTTTGGAACATATTTTCAACCTATGTATAGAAAAGGCCTTATGGCCTATGCAACTAAAAACAGCAGAAGTTGTGCCAATTTTTAAATCGGGAGATAAACATTTAACCACCAACTATAGACCAATATCGTTAATATCGAGCATTGCTAAACTACTAGAAAAAATAATTCATTCTCGTTTGTTGAGTTTTCTAAATAAAAATAAAGTTCTCTTGGAAAATCAATTCGGCTTCCAAAGAAAAAAGGGTACAAAGAATGCAATAGCCTATATTACTAGTACAATTTATAACAATTTAAATGATGGAATACCGACCATAGCTACTTTCTTGGATTTGGCCAAAGCTTTTGACACTGTTAATCATAAAATCTTATTATCAAAATTAGAAAAATATGGAGTGCGCGGTACTGCTCTGAACCTACTAAAAGACTACCTTAAGGACAGAACTCGATCAGTCAAACTTACAGACCACAGGAGCCATATACTTCCTGTGGAAACAGGAGTGCCACAAGGAACAATTTTAGGTCCGCTACTTTTTCTGCTTTACATTAATGACTTATTAACTGTTATACCTAGAGAAAATATCATCTCATATGCTGATGATACAGTAATATTAAGCATGGAAAAGACGTGGGACCAAACTCAAGTTAAAATGAACAACCATTTACGAGAAGTCGGCGATTGGTTGGCAGCTAATGAATTATCCTTAAATGTGAAGAAGACCGTTTTTGTTGCGTTTGGAATATATAGTGATAGTGTGCCAGATAACCTAAGAATCGTTATAGATAATAGAGAAATCGAAAGAGTTTATTTTACAAAATATCTAGGGATATTTATAGACAGCAATATGAGATGGGATAAACATGTAGCTTATATAGTTGATAAAACTAGATATCTACTTTTTGTATTTGGTAAATTGAGAAGTATCTTGCAGACTAAAAATTTGATTACATTGTATTATGCATTTTTCGATAGCCTGGCTAATTACGGAATAATTGCTTGGGGTGGGGCGTGTGATTATGTACTTTATAAACTGGAATCTATACAAAGTAGAATTATTAAAATTATTAATAAATCAAAAGAATGTAATTTTCAACCCTTGAAAATTAAAGATTCGTTTAACATCGAGTCGGTTATGTATCATTTCAATGATTCGAGGAAGGATTTTATTGATTCAAAAAGTATTACCAGACTTAAAAGTATTGGAATACCTCGAATCAATAAGTCTGTTAATTTCAAAAATAACGAAATTATAGCAATAAAAATGTTTAACGAATTACCGAATGAAATAAAGATACTTAGTCTTAGCAGCAAAAATATAAGGACAGAAATTATTAATTGGTACAAGGAAAGAGGAAAAAACTGAAGTTGTTTGTTTTTGTATTTGTTTTAAATCTTTGTGTGGCTGATATTTTATCTTGTTATGTTATGAATTATGAGAAATTTTATCTAAATGTATATGGCATAGACTCTGCCAAATTTTTTGTTTTTTTTTTTAGCTCGTAAGTTAGTTTTTAGTAACCAGACCTAAAGCACAGGTAAATTTAATTACCTCTTTTAGGACGTAAGCATTTTTTCAGTTATACATGGTATATCTTGATGTGACCTACATGTATTTTGTACTCTGGTTTATCAATAAATAAATAAATAAATAAAAAATCAGTTGTCAAAACTTTAAACGCGTTTCTCTCAAAACTGCATTTTCAAAAACGGCCGCGGCTCTAGCTCAAAGAAAAATTAACGAATCGATTTGAAATTTTGCTCGAATATTCGCAACACGTTTTTACATACCGCGAACTGGGATCTTTTTGCTATTTCGAAAAGTACAAATTCGCCGAGCAAAAAACGAGCGTGTTTTTTTTTTGTGAAAAATTGAATTTTTTTTTCAAAACGCCGCCATTTTTTCAATTTTCAATACTTTCAAAAGATCCTAGTTCGTGGTACGGGGGAAGGTCGTCTAGTTTAACGTGAAACGAAAATTTTTCAGATACCGGCATTCCGAGGACCGCTGCAACTGCAGCCGATTTACTAATTCGTTTTTGGACGACTCGACGTCGGAGAGTATAGCTCGGCTTACAGTCGATATTTTTTCGTGAAATTTTGCGAATTAACTTGTCAATAGTATCCTAAATATATCCTTAGAATTTTAAAATACTTGACCGCACGATTCTTTTTGTACGAGTCCCGGAAAATCACCTCCATTTTCTGCCCGAGAAACTAGACTAGCCCCTTAAAATATTAGTCGCGAGACGCGAGTAATTAAAATTTAATGCTAACCAATCCCTTATATTCTCTCGATTACTTTCCGGCTCGTGCTCGACGAGACCGCTTCAAATAAAATTAAATTCCACGTTGATGGCGTGCTCGACGATCGCAAACGTCTCGCCGTTGTTGTTGTTCGGATTCGGCATCGACGCGTAAATCGGCCCGGCGACCTCCGCCGCATTGCCGACGCATTTTTTGGCGCCGCCGCAGCGACTCTTGACGTGCTTCTTCAAGGAACCTTTGTCGGCGAACGCGCGCCCGCACCCGTCGCAATTAAACGGCTTCTCGCCGCTGTGCGTGCGAGAGTGAATCAGCAGGTTGCTCGGCGCCGCGAAGTCCTTGCCGCACTTGTTGCACACGTTCTTTTTGACGCCCGAGTGCTTGCGGTAGTGCAGCTTCAGTTCGGACGAGCTGGCGAAACACTTGCCGCACTGATCGCACACGAACGGCTTTTCGCCCGTGTGCGTTCGCATGTGGTGGATCAAGGTGCCCTTTTCCGAAAACCTACAATTCGATATATATATATATATATACATAAACACAGTTTGCGAAGGATAAAACGTGAAACGTTACCTTTTCGGGCAATGCTCGCAAGAGAACGGTCTCTCTCCGGTGTGAATGCGAGTGTGCTTATCGAGACTGGACGACTGCGTGAAGCACTTCCCGCACACCGCGCAAACGTACGGCTTTTCTCCCGTGTGAACTCTGATGTGCTTCGTTAAGTTCACGCTTTGGCTGAACGCCTTGCTGCACAGTTTACATTTGTGGGGACGTTCGCCCGTGTGCGTCATGTGGTGGGCCTTCAACGAACGGGGGTCCGCAAACGACTTCCGCAAATCGAGCATACGAGAGGCCTTTCGCCGGTGTGCTTCCTTATGTGCACGTTTAGATAAAACGGCTCCGAGAATCTGTTTAAAAAATAAAGCGTCGAGCGTTAAATTTGCACTAAAAAAAACAAAAAAATTTAATCCCATTAAAAGGCTATAAAATCGCCATAAAAAGGCAAAAAAATCACGGATTACCCCAGCTACAATTAATTCCGCCAAAACTAAAGAAAAGTTGTACAAAAAAAATGGAAGAAAGATATCCACAATATACGTGCAAAAAATAAATACAAAATACACAATGGTAAATTGAAAAAGGTAATAAAAGAGGCTAAAAGCAATTTTGAAAAAAGTCGTATCGATGCTTATAAAAATGACGTCGAAAAACTATGGCGTTATGTAAACGGCAAGATTGGAAAAGGCAAAAAAAACTAATGTGCACGTGGAAGAAACGAAAGATAGCCAAACGAATTGCACAATAAGGGACGAAAAAGAAATTGCAGACCACTTCGATAGTTTCTTTTAGTAAAGTTGGAAGTGACTTGGCTTCTAAAATTAAAATTAACGACAATATTGTTGCGAGTAAGATAAATTTTGTGCGAGAATCTATGTTTATAAACTTGACCAATGCGGACGAAGTGGCCAAGATTGTTTCTAAGCTAAAGAACAAAGCGGGAGGTGTCGATAATGTGCACACTTATTTAATCGAATCGATGTCGCCACATATTTGCCCCGTACTAGTTCATACTATTAATCTAAGTATAGTTAGCGGTTTTATTTATTTATTTATTTATTACCAAATTTATATTAAAATCAACGTGGCCTGAATCTCTAAAAAATGCTGAAGTCGTTCCAATATTTAAGACAGGTGACAAAACTTGTGTTTCAAACTATAGACCCATCTCACTTATATCAAATATTGCAAAGATTTTTGAAAGAATTATCTATGATAGATTAGAGGTTTTCTTAGCGAAACACAGAATCATATCCGAAAACCAGTACGGTTTCGTGTAAAATAAAGGAACTAGAGATGCTCTAAACAAACTTGCCGATAGAATTTATGCTAATCTAGACGGAAGCAGACCTATTATGGTAGTTTTCCTCGATCTTGCTAAAGCTTTTGATATGGTGAATCACAAAATACTATTAGACAAATTAGAAAGATATGGAATTAGAGGTAATAGTCTCAAATTATTAACTAGCTATCTATCTGACAGAAGACAAAAAACTAGAATTCAAGAAAGCATGAGCGAATATAAAAGAATTGTCACGGGTGTTCCACAGGGAACGGTACTAGGTCCATCGTTATTTATACTGTATGTTAATGATTTATTGGTAAATATGCCTGCACAATCTATTATGTCATATGCAGATGACACTGTTGTCATTTCAGATGACGATACTTGGTCATTTGCAGAATGCAAAATGAATGATTATCTAAATTTTGTCGCCAACTGGTTAATCCTAAACAAGTTGTCTCTTAATATAAGTAAAACAGTATACATAACCTTTGGAAATCAAAAAAGTAGTGTACCTGAAGATATGAATGTTCAGATTCAAAATGAGCAAATAAAAAGAGTAGAAAGCTGCAAGTACCTGGGAATTATTTTTGATTATAATATGAGATGGGATAAACACATTGAGTACATTACGCGGAGAACTAAATACCTAATATATGTTTTTGCCAAAATAAGGAAGATTATGGATACTAAAACACTCATGACAATGTACTATGCATTTTTCCAGAGCATAATAAACTATGGAATTATAGCATGGGGTGGTGCTGGTAAGAATCTAATTGGTAACTTACGAAGAATACAATCTAGACTTTTGAAAATTGTAAACAAAGATTTTTCAATAGAGAATAACTTTCCTTTAAACATTACAAAACTTTTTATGTTGGATTCGGTTGCCTACCACTATAAAACATTGAAAGATAAGTATTTAAGTAATGAGCGTAACACAAGACATAGAAGTATCCAGTTACCTAAATTAACTAAAACAATAAGTAATAAAAGAAGTTTCATAGTTGCCATAAGAATGTACAATAGATTGCCGAACGATCTAAAAATCATGACTGCTAAAAATATGACAATAAAATATAAGTTGAAATTGTTTCTCAGGTCTCAATAATGTTTATGAAATAATAAGACTAAATAAGTGAAGATGCACAATAATAAAAAAAAAAAGAAAAAAAAAGCATATAGTACTGTATCAACAACTAGTGTTAAGGTAGTTTAAGTTTATTTTAATATATTACCTCCTATGTACAGATGACTATGTTATCTCTATAGGACTTACATTGTATACTGGCTATACTGTGTAATTTAAATGGTGATTGGTAAATAAATAAATAAATAAATGTTATACATAGTATATATAAATAGTTCCAAAGATAAATGGAACAACCACAGAGACAAAATATCCGTACGTGGTTCGGTATATAACTAAAATCTAAAGCTAATTCTAAAGTTTATACAAAAATAAAAATAAAAACAAGACAGGTTAATAATCAAGTTAAAAATTCAGCTCACTTGCATTTACTCAGTTGACATAAGCATAGCACAATATGTTTTCGATGGTTTTTATAATTGTTGTTTTGTAATATCTCAAGTTCATTTGGCATTTTGTTAAAGTTATCTCTTGCAACACACTCTGATTTTCTTTTGCCCACTTCCAACATTGATTTAGATATTTCGATTAATGCACCGAACTAGATTTGAATTCATTTGACATATCCCTATAATAATGTAATACTGCTTCATAGATATATTTTTGCCTCAAGTCTAAAGGTAATTTCATACCATTGTTAGATTTAATTAAGATTTTAATAACTTTTCTATGTATGTTATATAATAAAGACATTAAAGACTTTTTTGCAGATCCCCATGCCACAATACCGTAGGTGACAACGCCATACATAATTACCATTAAATTTTCTGGTGATAATATCTTGCCCAAAGTAGTCAATATAAAAATGATATATTTAGTTCTACTAGTTAATTTAATAATTTGTTCGTTCCATCTCAAATGTTCATCAATATATAGCTTATCCAAAGCTATATGATGTTCACGTCATCAACAAAAAGTTACTAGATTGTTTATTTGTAATTCGGTTTAAAGTTTCGAAAGCGACATATTTTATAGATGATTTACTTGCGCACATATTAGATGGCATAAAGAAAGGCTACAATTTATTAGAACTGTAAAAATACGAGATACAAGGTGACAGCACCGTGTGAAACGTCATCATCTAGTTACCTTTTGTTGATGACGTGAACATCATATAGGTTTGGATAAGCTATATATACCCAGACATTTAACACTTTTCACTCTCTTTAGTACCTCATCGTGTAGCTTAATATTAATTATTCCTGGTATGCTATCACAATAGTTTCCAAAAGTTATATAAACTGTTTTATCAATATTTAGCGACAATTTATTATCATTAAGATAATTAATAATTTTAATTAATTGTCGATTCAAAATTTGTTCTAACAAGTCCCATGTTGATGATTGGCACAATACCACCGTATCATCAGCATACGATACTATATCACAGTTCATAGAACATTCCAAAAAAATTTCATTAATATATATAATAAACAGGAGTGGACCTAATATGGTACCTTGTAGAACCCCCATTTTTGTCCAAGATATTTTAAACTAGCCGAAATAGTACCAATATTTAAGCGGGGCAATAAAAAACTTGCAACTAATTATAGACCAATTTCTTTGATTTCAAATTTTGCAAAAATTTTTGAGAAAATTTTGCATTCGAGGATGTTAAGTTTTTTAAACGAGCAAAACATTTTATCACAAAATCAGTTTGGTTTCAAAAGAGGAACTGGCACTAAAGATTTATTAGCTTTTGTTACTAATAAAATTTATGATTGTCCGGATAAGGGATGCTGCTGTTTTTCTGGACCTTGCTAAAGTATTCGATACCGTTAATCGCAAAATATTACTGCACAAGTTAAATAAGTATGGTATATGTGGAATTGCATTGGAATTAATTGAAAGTTATTTAACGGGTAGGAAACAATGTGTTAAAATCGATAATAAAATCAAAAGTAGTATTGAACCTGTTGAAATGGGGGTTCCACAAGGTACCATATTAGGTCCACTCCTGTTTATTGTGTATATTAATGATATTTTTTTGGAATGTTCTATGAACTGTGATATAGTATCGTATGCTGATGATACGGTGGTATTGTGCCAATCATCAACATGGGACTTGTTAGAACAAATTTTGAATCGACAATTAATTAAAATTATTAATTATCTTAATGATAATAAATTGTCGCTAAATATTGATAAAACAGTTTATATAACTTTTGGAAATTATTGTGAAACTATTATTACCTTTAACCCATTAACTGCCACGATCCCCAAATGGGGATTGAGTCTTTAGTGTTTAACAGTTCGTAGTACATGGTGAAATATTTACAAAAATTGACATATTTCAATTCATAATAGTTTAGATCTCTCTGCAGGAAGGAAGTTCGTGAAAATTTGTGTGCTGTTCGGGTGTTATTCGTAAACAAACAGAGATTTTGAGGTAAAATATCGTTTTGAATTATTGTTTATTTTCATATTTATTATTATGTAGCTTTTCCTAAACTTATATAAACAAGAGTATTATAATACGATTAATTGAAGGTTAAAGTAACTATCCATAGCTCAAATTTCAGTTTCTAGTGATTTCCCACAGTGATATACTTATTTTATTACTGATCCCCAATTGGGGATCGTGGCCGAAGCCAAGTACAAAAATACATATGTATATTCTTCTTTATAGCTACGAGTACAAGACGATTTTTAACTCTCTCTGAGCTAGAAGACATTGTAAATGATCCTCATTTCCTTGACGACGACGAAGATTCCACTACAATAGACATAGTTGAACTTCCTCCTGACAATGTAAACATTGTTTCAGATGTAGAGGACATCGACGAAGATATACTGGATGACACCAATCCTAAAGATGTACCAGGTACGGTCGAAATTCATTCTAGCAGTCCACCTGTGGTTTCTAAATCTATGGACGATGTAGAAAGTTCACCTCCAAAGAAAACTCAGAAACTAAACAATGAAAAACGTGTGAAAAAAGTAAAAATAATTTCAAACTGGCAGAAAACTAAACCTGATTTTTCGAAGGAAATGAGCCAAACAGATGATATTTTGCAAGTGCGTGAGAACTTAATCCATTCACTTAAAGGAAAATCGCCCGTAGAAGTCTTTGAAACCTTGTTCGCCGAAGAAATTATGAGCTATATTGTAAAACAAAGTGTGACCTGTGCTGCTCAAAACAACCGACATAGTTTTACTTTGTCAGTAAATTGCCTAAAGAAGTTTCTTGGTTTCCTGTTGCTAACAGGGTATCGCTCTCTTCCACAAGAACAGATGTACTGGTGTGAGGACGAGGATGTTAGTATTGAAACTGTAAGAAAGTGTTTCACGAAAAATAGATATTTAGAAATAAAGAGAAATTTACATTTCGATGATAACGCAGAGTTGAAAAATGGACCAACAAAAAATAAAAGTTTCAAAATAAGCCCGCTTATTGAGAAGTTGAATGATCAATTTCTGAAATTTGGAATATTTTCCAAGAACATCAGTATTGATGAACAAATGGTCCGGTATTTCGGCCATCATTACTTGAAGCAATTCATTAGGGGAAAACCCATTCGCTTTGGGTTCAAGCAGTGGCTTCTGCTTCCATGCCGAACTCTACGAGGGTAAGCAAGATAATGATAGTGAAATTAACGGGTTGGGGGCATCTGTTATACTCAGAAAAATTTCTGTAATAGAGAATCCATCGCAGCGTGCATTTTACTTTGATAACTTCTTTACAAGCTTTGAGCTAATGCGAGTCCTAAAAGATAGAAATGTAGCAGCGACTGGGACAGTGCGATATAACCGTATGAATCATTGTCCAGTGAAAACTGACAAAGAGATGAAAAACGAAGAACGTGGTTCATATGATTACAGATATGATGTTAAGAATGAAATATTTGCAACTTCATGGAAAGACAACAATATTGTCAAGACTTTGTCAAACTATGAAGGAGTGTACCCCTTGCAAAAAGTAAACAGATGGTCAAAAAGTGAAAAAAAGGAAAAGAAACTAGTACAGCCATTCTGTATAGACCGCTACAATAAGTTCATGGGCGGCGTCGACAAATTAGACTGGAATATCGACAAGTACAGAATAAAAATTCGCGGGAAGAAATGGTATTTTCCTCTTTTCACCAATATGGTGGATATGGCAGTTGTTAACGCACGTGCACTCTTCTGTCTTGCAAATGAAAGAATGCCTCTTCTACAATTCAGAAGAAGTATTACAAGAACATACCTACATATAGCTTCACTGTCTGATCCAAAAAATGCAGGAAGGCCTCGTTTACAGAAGCTATCTAACAATTGTTTACCTGATGAAGTAAGGAAAGATCCAGTCGGACACTACTTAGAAAGAACATTGGAAGGAAAACAGAAAAAATGTGCCATGTGCAAAACAAATGTGAGGAAGCAGTGTGCAAAATGTAATGTTGGATTGCATGTTGAATGTATGGCATAAATAATTTCAATGTATTCCTGTACAAAAATATGATATTTTAATTAAATTTTGATATGTTAACAAGTACCCATGTTTTTTCTCTCTACATGCCACGGTCCCCAAATGGGACTTTTGTATAAATATGTCATTCTGTTCAGCTAATGACAATTATTTTACTTGTAACATAATATATTGCATTCTTAGCTCCAAAGCAACATTTGCATGCGAAAAAAAGTAATTTTAAAAATCTGGCAGTTAATGGGTTAATCTAAGTATAGTTAGTGGTTTTTGTCAAAGACATTTTAAACTAGCCGAAATAGTACCGATATTTAAGCGGGGCGATAAAAAGCTTGCAACTAATTATAGACCAATTTCTTTAATTTCAAATTTTGCAAAAATTTTTGAGAAAATTTTGCATTCGAGGATGTCAAGTTTTTTAAACAAGCAAAACATCTTATCACAAAATCAGTTTGATTTCAAAACAGGAACTGGCACTAAAGATTCGTTAGCTTTTGTTACTAATAAAATTTATGATTGTCCGGATAAGGGCCGGCCAAATGCTGCTGTTTTTCTGGACCTTGCTAAAGCATTCGATACCGTTAATCGCAAAATATTACTGCACAAGTTAAATAAGTACGGTATACGTGGAATTGCATTGGAATTAATTGAAAGTTATTTTTAACGGGTAGGAAACAATGTGTTAAAATCAATAATAAAATCAAAAGTAGTTTTGAACCTGTTGAAATGGGGGTTCCACAAGGTACCATATTAGGTCCACTCCTGTTTATTGTCTATATTAATGATATTTTTTTGGAATGTTCTATGAACTGTGATATAGTATTGTATGCTGATGATACGGTGGTATTGTGCCAATCATCAGCATGGGACTTGTTAGAACAAATTTTGAATCAACAATTAATTAAAATTATTAATTATCTTAATGATAATAAATTGTCGCTAAATATTGATAAAACAGTTTATATAGCTTTTGGAAACTATTGTGATGGCATACCAGGAATAATTAATATTAAGCTGCACGATGAGGTACTAAAGAGAGTGAAAAGTGTTAAATATCTGGGTATATATATTGATGAATATTTGAGATGGGACGAACAAATTATTAAATTAACTAGTAGAACTAAATATATCATTTTTATATTGACTACTTTGAGCAAAATATTATCGCCAGAAAATTTAATGGTAATTATGTATGGACTCTACTACGGTGTTGTCACCTACGGTATTGTGGCTTGGGGATCTGCAAAAAAGTCTTTAATGTCTTTATTACGTAACATACATAGAAAAGTTGTTAAAATCTTAATTAAATCTAACAATGGTATGAAATTACCTTTAGACTTGAGGCAAAAATATATCTATGAAGCAGTATTACATTACTACAGGGATATGTCGAATGAATTCAAATCTAGTTCGGTGCAAACAAGGAACAAGTTAATCGAAATATCTAAATCAATGTTGGAAGTGGGCAAAAGAAAATCAGAGTGTGTTGCAAGAGATAACTTTAACAAAATGCCAAATAAACTTAAGATATTACAAAACAACAATTATAAAAAACCATCGAAAACATATTGTGCTATGCTTATGTCAACTGGGTAAATGCAAATGTAAATGCAACTGAGCTGAATTTTTAACTTGATTATTAACCTGTCTTGTTTTTATTTTTATTTTTGTACAAACTTTAGAATTAGCTTTAGATTTTAGTTATATACCGAACCACGTACGGATACTTTGTCTCTGCGGTTGTTCCATTGATCTTTGGAACTATTTATATATACTATGTATAACATTGTAATATAAATTTGGTAATAAATAAATAAATAAATTTACCTTTGCCCGCACACTTTGCACGTGTGTTTTTTCTCGCGCGGCTCTCCGGTATGTTTGTGCAGGTGTTTGGTGAGCGCGTGCGACTCGGCGAAACCTTTGCCGCATTCCTTGCACTTGTGCGGCTTGTGCAGCATATGAATCTTGACGTGTCGTTTTAATATTTGACGTGCTGCAAAACAGATAATATAGGTTCGAACCGAACATTACTACTATTGGGGCTCCAAGCCAAATTGGACATATGCCATACATTATTGAAATAATCTAACAAATCCCAATCGTCACTTTTATAATGCCCAATTACCCTTAATTTGAGGTTAAGGATCTTTTAAATAATTAACAAGCGGAGTTGCCTCGTCTCGGAGCACCGTTCCCGCTCAATTCGCACGTCGTCTTCAATCTGGTTTGGAGCTTCCACGATAAAACGATTCCATCGAACTACACCTACAGGCAAACCGTTTGCTGCACCGATTACAAACGAATTCTCCACTTTGCGTGTGGGTGGAAAAGTGTAGCTCGAGGTCGCATTCCGCATCGAACGACTGAGAACATTGACTACAAGGAAACGGCAAGGGTGGGCCAGGTTTGGCACTAAGAAATGCCGTTAAATTGTCCAACAAATCCCGTTCCTCTTCGTCGCTACAAATAAACGACCGTTTCGATACTTATTACCGTACAAAATAAAACGTCTCACCTGACGTCGGTACGTTTTTCTTCGATTTCGACCTTAGGCACGACGTTATTGTCATCCTGAAATAAACCCTCCACACAATTGTTTACTTCGCCTTGTAAAACTGACGACTCGTCTTCGTAGTGATCCTGAAATTCGTCCGCGTGCTTTAAGTCGGGTTTCTGCAACGGAAAGTTCGGTAAATGTATACTAAAAAACGAATTTGAACCTCTCACCAATTGTTTTAAGGCCAACTGTGATTTCTCGCATTGCTTCTTGAAATTGTAGCATTGCAACAACAGCTCGTGACAGGTTTTGCAGATGAAATGAGGCAGATCGTCTTCGACCGATACCTTCCAGAAGTGACAAACGTTCAGCATCGAAGCCGCTTCCGATTCAAATATATAATTCAACTCCTGCTCGTCAGTTAAACAAGTTAAGCAAATAGATTTCATATTAAACAACGTTAAACATTCTTACGAGCGAAAAAAAGCAACTAAAACGATATAATACATTAGGGAAATACCGATAAAACCGTAACGGTGTCGCGTTTGAACTAAAACAAGTCATATTACCTATTCTTAAATAAAAAATATAATACGCTGCAGCATTAATTGCTAATAGGGATCTAAGGGCAAAAATAATAAATTTCCACCCACAAATCCCAAAATTAATGTTTAAAAATTCAAATTACGTTTGACCGGAGTGAAGCTAGCAAACTAAACGCTAGCGAACCAAAACATATTTGGCAACACCGAAGTATAAGTTTTGTCCATACCACTAAATACATAAAACGTTAAAATAATCCTATAAATCATCGATTAGGATTCATGTTATCAATTAAATTATGTAATAATATCTTACATGTGATGTATTATTAATAAAATTATAATTCTTTATATATAATGAAGAAAAATTAACGTTTATTGATAATCACTCTTATTACTTAAATTACCATTTAAAAACGTTTATTAACAATGCAACAACCTCCATTTAACTTGGCAAGAACGTGCATTAATATCCAATACACAATATATCGAAATTAGAAACAAATCCTAGTCGCAGAAGGCCTTCATAGTAGCCAATAAAAATATCTTTCCAAGTTAAAAATTATAGAGTCTATACTAAAACGGCACTTAGAGTCGAGGTCGCACCATCAAATTTTGCAGGAACCTGCATAAATATGTTATAAATAACATATCCAAATTAGAAAAAAATCGTATGATCGGAAGGCCTTTATAACTGATAATAACTGGCGCTTTCTGCAATTTCAAAATTCAAACATTCATAACAATAGGGTACTTAGAGTCGAGGTCCCACCATCAAATTGTGTAGGAACTTGAATTAATATGTTATAAATAACATATCCAAATTAGAAAAAAATTGTATGATCGGAAGGCCTTTATAACTGATAATAACTGGCGCTTTCTGCAATTTCAAAATTCAAACATTCATAAAATAGGGCACTTAGAGTCGAGGTCCCACCATCAAATTGTGTAGGAACTTGAATTAATATGTTATAAATAACATATCCAAATTAGAAAAAAATCGTATGATCGGAAGGCCTTTATAACTGATAATAACTGGCGCTTTCTGCAATTTCAAAATTCAAACATTCATAAAAATAGGGCACTTAGAGTCGAGGTCCCACCATCAAATTGTGTAGGAACTTGAATTAATATGTTATAAATAACATATCCAAATTAGAAAAATATTGTATGATCGGAAGGCCTTTATAACTGATAATAACTGGCGCTTTCTGCAATTTCAAAATTCAAACATTCATAACAATAGGGTACTTAGAGTCGAGGTCCCACCATCAAATTGTGTAGGAACTTGAATTAATATGTTATAAATAACATATCCAAATTAGAAAAAAATTGTATGATCGGAAGGCCTTTATAACTGATAATAACTGGCGCTTTCTGCAATTTCAAAATTCAAACATTCATAAAAATAGGGCACTTAGAGTCGAGGTCCCACCATCAAATTGTGTAGGAACTTGAATTAATATGTTATAAATAACATATCCAAATTAGAAAAAAATCGTATGATCGGAAGGCCTTTATAACTGATAATAACTGGCGCTTTCTGCAATTTCAAAATTCAAACATTCATAAAAATAGGGCACTTAGAGTCGAGGTCCCACCATCAAATTGTGTAGGAACTTGAATTAATATGTTATAAATAACATATCCAAATTAGAAAAAAATTGTATGATCGGAAGGCCTTTATAACTGATAATAACTGGCGCTTTCTGCAATTTCAAAATTCAAACATTCATAACAATAGGGCACTTAGAGTCGAGGTCCCACCATCAAATTGTGTAGGAACTTGAATTAATATGTTATAAATAACATATCCAAATTAGAAAAAAATCGTATGATCGGAAGGCCTTTATAACTGATAATAACTGGCGCTTTCTGCAATTTCAAAATTCAAACATTCATAAAAATAGGGCACTTAGAGTCGAGGTCCCACCATCAAATTGTGTAGGAACTTGAATTAATATGTTATAAATAACATATCCAAATTAGAAAAAAATTGTATGATCGGAAGGCCTTTATAACTGATAATAACTGGCGCTTTCTGCAATTTCAAAATTCAAACATTCATAACAATAGGGCACTTAGAGTCGAGGTCCCACCATCAAATTGTGTAGGAACTTGAATTAATATGTTATAAATAACATATCCAAATTAGAAAAAAATCGTATGATCGGAAGGCCTTTATAACTGATAATAACTGGCGCTTTCTGCAATTTCAAAA
Organism: Rhagophthalmus giganteus; assembly: GCA_036326145.1. NCBI lineage: Eukaryota > Metazoa > Arthropoda > Insecta > Coleoptera > Rhagophthalmidae > Rhagophthalmus > Rhagophthalmus giganteus. The sequence goes on along the minus strand of JARFJA010000077.1, from coordinate 181,963 downwards.
TTCAAACATTCATAACAATAGGGCACTTAGAGTCGAGGTCCCACCATCAAATTGTGCATGAACTTGAATTAATATGTTATAAATAACATATCCAAATTAGAAAAAAATTGTATGATCGGAAGGCCTTTATAACTGATAATAACTGGCGCTTTCTGCAATTTCAAAATTCAAACATTCATAACAATAGGGTACTTAGAGTCGAGGTCCCACCATCAAATTGTGCATGAACTTGAATTAATATGTTATAAATAACATATCCAAATTAGAAAAATATCGTATGATCGGAAGGCCTTTATAACTGATAATAACTGGCGCTTTCTGCAATTTCAAAATTCAAACATTCATAACAATAGGGCACTTAGAGTCGAGGTCCCACCATTAAATTTTGCATGAACTTGCATTAATATGTTATAAATAACATATACAAATTAGAAAAAAATCGTATGATCGGAAGGCCTTTATAACTGATAATAACTGGCGCTTTCTGCAATTTCAAAATTCAAACATTCATAAAAATAGGGCACTTAGAGTCGAGGTCCCACCATCAAATTGTGTAGGAACTTGAATTAATATGTTATAAATAACATATCCAAATTAGAAAAAAATTGTATGATCGGAAGGCCTTTATAACTGATAATAACTGGCGCTTTCTGCAATTTCAAAATTCAAACATTCATAACAATAGGGCACTTAGAGTCGAGGTCCCACCATTAAATTTTGCATGAACTTGCATTAATATGTTATAAATAACATATCCAAATTAGAAAAAAATCGTATGATCGGAAGGCCTTTATAACTGATAATAACTGGCGCTTTCTGCAATTTCAAAATTCAAACATTCATAACAATAGGGCACTTAGAGTCGAGGTCCCACCATTAAATTTTGCATGAACTTGCATTAATATGTTATAAATAACATATCCAAATTAGAAAAAATTGTATGATCGGAAGGCCTTTATAACTGATAATAACTGGCGCTTTCTGCAATTTCAAAATTCAAACATTCATAACAATAGGGCACTTAGAGTCGAGGTCCCACCATCAAATTGTGTAGGAACTTGAATTAATATGTTATAAATAACATATCCAAATTAGAAAAAATATGTATGATCGGAAGGCCTTTATAACTGATAATAACTGGCGCTTTCTGCAATTTCAAAATTCAAACATTCATAACAATAGGGTACTTAGAGTCGAGGTCCCACCATCAAATTGTGTAGGAACTTGAATTAATATGTTATAAATAACATATCCAAATTAGAAAAAAATCGTATGATCGGAAGGCCTTTATAACTGATAATAACTGGCGCTTTCTGCAATTTCAAAATTCAAACATTCATAAAAATAGGGCACTTAGAGTCGAGGTCCCACCATCAAATTGTGTAGGAACTTGAATTAATATGTTATAAATAACATATCCAAATTAGAAAAAAATTGTATGATCGGAAGGCCTTTATAACTGATAATAACTGGCGCTTTCTGCAATTTCAAAATTCAAACATTCATAACAATAGGGTACTTAGAGTCGAGGTCCCACCATCAAATTGTGTAGGAACTTGAATTAATATGTTATAAATAACATATCCAAATTAGAAAAAAATCGTATGATCGGAAGGCCTTTATAACTGATAATAACTGGCGCTTTCTGCAATTTCAAAATTCAAACATTCATAACAATAGGGTACTTAGAGTCGAGGTCCCACCATCAAATTGTGTAGGAACTTGAATTAATATGTTATAAATAACATATCCAAATTAGAAAAAAATTGTATGATCGGAAGGCCTTTATAACTGATAATAACTAACGCAATCTGCAATTTCAAAATTCAAACATGCATAAAAATAGGGCACTTAGAGTCGAGGTCCCACCATCAAATTTTGCAGGAACTTGCATTAGTATGTTATAATTAACATTACATCAATTTTTCATCATACAATTACATACAATCATACAATATTTTTCTAATTTGTATATGTTATTTATAACATATTAATTCAAGTTCCTACACAATTTGATGGTGGGACCTCGACTCTAAGTACCCTATTGTTATGAATGTTTGAATTTTGAAATTGCAGAAAGCGCCAGTTATTATCAGTTATAAAGGCCTTCCGATCATACAATTTTTTTCTAATTTGGATATGTTATTTATAACATATTTATGCAGGTTCCTGCAAAATTTGATGGTGCGACCTCGACTCTAAGTGCCGTTTTAGTATAGACTCTATAATTTTTAACTTGGAAAGATATTTTTATTGGCTACTATGAAGGCCTTCTGCGACTAGGATTTGTTTCTAATTTCGATATATTGTGTATTGGATATTAATGCACGTTCTTGCCAAGTTAAATGGAGGTTGTTGCATTGTTAATAAACGTTTTTAAATGGTAATTTAAGTAATAAGAGGGATTATCAATAAACGTTAATTTTTCTTCATTATGTATAAAGAATTATAATTTTATTAATAATACATCACATGTAAGATATTATTACATAATTTAATTGATAACATGAATCCTAATCGATGATTTATAGGATTATTTTAACGTTTAATGTATTTAGTGGTATGGACAAAACTTATACTTCGGTGTTGCCAAATATGTTTTGGTTCGCTAGTTCATCACGGTTTACTTTGTAGGTACAATACACATTGAATTTGAACTATTACAAAATCAACCGTCATCGACAATATACTTAACCTAAAACACGTATATAAAAACACGTCAAAAAAATGGATCATAATATAATAAATATAATAGAAAAAGTGGACACGACGGGTTACACTCTAATAATTCCAAGCGTGTCCGTGGGAAACGTGGCCCAACTGACGGTCGACTTGTTAATCTCCTCGCACGGTTTCCAGAAATACGCGACAATCTGGGATCCGGCAATTATTCCCACCGCGGGCAGTGATCCGTTCGAGAAAGACTCGAAAGACGTGTGCGTCGCCTGCGAATTGTACGTTAATAAGCTTTTAAAGGTGGTCGTCATGCAGTTGCGTTCGAGCATCGAATTCAAACTCGCCTTGGACTTCTTCGGCAAGCTTAAACGATTAATAACCGACCTTCGCTTCTCGGACGTAATCCTTCTCGCCAGTTCGTCTGCCCACGAATTGCACGACATAAGATCCAGTCCGTTTCGATACATCAGCAATCAAGACTACGAGTATCTCTTCGAGAAATTGGAAGTTCCGCCGATGGAAGCCAGTTTGAACGGGAAATGCATCATTTTCGGTGGAGGGTTCGCTGCTAAATTGTACGAAGTACTAAGCGACAGCATCAATTGCACCGTTATTATCAGGTACGTTTCGGAAGGCGATAATCGAAATGACGCCCACTTATTGAAGTTGATGTTGGAGAGAGTCGTTCACAATTTCGTCGACGCCGAGCCAAGAAAGGAGTCGTGTCCGTATAGTTGGAGATTTTTGTACGGCAATCCCGCTCCGACCCATATTTATTAATCGAATTGTAATATACTTATTGTTAGGACCAGATATTTATTATTGTGAAAATGTTTGATGGAACAACAAATACCTATTTCTTTGATAAATTTATTTACGATTAAGCCATTAATTATTTTTATATAGTTGAAGCTGCGGCTTGCTTCGAGGATGGTCGTACAGTTATATTCGCGAATAAACTATTTATTATAATAAATTTAATCGAAACGAAATTGTAATAGTGCGTTTTGGATTTCAAGTATAAATCGTAGTCTGCGTTGATTGTTTTCGTGCTTATAAGGTCTGTGCAATAGCGTTTAATTCACAATTAAAGGTGCTTGCGTCGAGTACTAATGAAATCTATTATGTATGGTTTAGAACTTGACTATTTGGTCTAACTTTTTAAAATTGAAAAATAAAATTGCGTTTTCGTTTTACATCTATTAAAACTGCAATTAACGTATTTTTCGTAAAGTAAACAAGAAATTATTGCGAAAATATTTAATAAAATGGCAGATACCGATCTATAATGACTATAATTTTAAAATTTTTCTAGTTTGTGGTTTTTAATATACATTTTGATTAATTACTTTATCATTTCGCGTGTTACAGTAACTGGAAAATAATGGTTTAATTAGCTTTGTTAAAATTTATTTATTTATTTACCAGAAAAGAACTACAAAAAGTAATCCTGCAGAGGTAAACACAGTTACCTGTACGCAGAATCTGGTATACTTATATACTAAACTTAAAACTAAAGTAACAATGTATCCACTGTTTCTTTACAATATTTACATATTTCCAATACATTATATTATATAATAAACCCATCTTAATGCATACAACCGTATCTGAAATATATACCCTCTACTTATCACCACACCGAAATGTTGGATTTAATCCAAACCTTTAGTTTATTTTTACTTGATTTTTTCGTTATATTTAGTAATTTGAGATCATGTCTAAGTTCATTGAACACTTTTATTGCTGTATAATAACTATCCTCATAGCTAACAGTCCTAGTTATCCTAGGAAGTGGAATGCTTTTATTTCTAGTCTTGCTTACCGAGTTGACATATAAACGAGTAAGTCGCTTATAATGATAGGCTAAACTCTCGTACGCAAAATTTTGAAATAAAGACAAAGGATTATCTGTACTGAATTCACCTTTGTTAATTATTCGAATAATTCTATTTTGGATTTTTTGTAGCGGTTCAAGAATACTTCTATATGCACCTCCCCATGCTATATTACCATATGTAATAACGCTACGAAAGAATGCATAATATAACAATTTTAAAGTATCTGTTCTCATAAACCTTGACAATTTGTACGTCAAATATATCAAATATTTGTTTTTTTTCGTAATATACTCTATATGCTTATTCCATTTTAAATTATAGTCAAATATAATTCCCAAGTATCTACATGAATCAACTCTACTCAAAATAAAATCTTCAATTTTTATATTGATATTCTTAGGAACACTATCACAGTAATTTCCGAAAGTCATGTACACTGTTTTTCTTATATTTAACGATAGTTTATTTAGTGCCAACCAATCTGACACTTCTTTCAGGTATTTGTTCATATTGCACTCGACTTCTTCCCAATTATCTTCTGTAGATATCAAGGCTGTATCATCAGCATATGATATTGCATTATTTGGCATTTCAATTAATAGATCGTTAACATATAATATAAAGAGCAAAGGGCCCAATATCGTTCCTTGTGGTACTCCTGTATTTATGATTACTTGCTCACTAACAGAATCGGCTACTCTGACCTGTTGTTTCCTATTGCTTAAATAGTTAAGAATTAATTCATGCGAATTACCTCTGATATCATAGTTATATAGTTTGTCCATAAGTATACTACGGTTAACAGTATCGAAGGCTTTTGCTAGGTCTAGAAAAGTTATAGCTATTGGTTTACTTTTATCTAGTCTACTATAGATTTTGTTAGTTATAAAATTCAGAGCATCTTTTGTGCCCTTGTTTTTTACAAAACCATATTGATTTTGCGCAATAATTCCATTTTTCTGTATAAAGTCTTGCAATCTATTGTATATCAATTTCTCGAAAATTTTAGCTATATTAGATATTAGGGAGATGGGCCTGTAGTTACTGATATTGCGCTTTTCATCTGATTTATGAATAGGTATTACTTCTGCTATTTTTAGTGCATTAGGCCAGACTGACTTCTCAATACAAAGATTAAGTATATGTTGCAAGGAATCAACTATATAGGCTGCCAAAATTTGAATTGTTTTTGTATTAATTCCATCCAAACCTCCATTTTTTACTTTCATATTATCAATTACTTCTAATATTTCAGAATTATGTATTAGTTTAAAAAATAGGGTATTATTATTCATTGGAGGCAATTTTAGATATTTGCCTATGGGTAATTTAATTTTTACCGATATTGCAGAAAAACGAATTCATTCCATCGGCTATGTCCTTTGGATTTTCGATTATCTCATTATCCTCTGTAATTATCTGTGGAATATTATTTCCTTTGCTTACTTTTTTGCCTAGTTTGTCATTAATGCTGTTCCGTAGTACTTTTGAATTATTCAAATTCTTTTCAATTATATCTTTATCGTGTTTTGTTTTTTCTGCCTTTATAATTTTATCCAAATGCTTGCAATATTCTTTATACTCAAGCTTATATCGTTCTTCGTTTGGATTAATTTTCATTTTCTTATATAATTTATTTTTTTCCTCACATGATATCATTATCGCCTTTGTTATCCAAGAGCTTCTAGCTTGATATTTAGATTTTTTATGTCTTATTTTGCATTTAGATTTAATTAAGCAGTCTTGGATTTCGTATATCAGGAAATCGGCAGCAGCATTAGGATCATGCATCGATTGAACAATCTCCCATCTTTTGTGCTTAGCCACATCACGTAATTTATTGTAATTGTAAAAGAAATCTTTCTTACTTTTTGTTACTCTTGGTAATTTGTTTATAGAAATGAAAATAGGATAATGATCAGTTATCGGTACAGTTAACTTAAAAGTCTTTGGCAATAGTGAATTCGTTTTGATGAAAATGTTATCGGTGCATGTTCCTTTATTATCAAAATGTGATGGTCTAGTTATGCCCCTGAATCCAGGAAAGTAACCTTTCTCAAAAAAATTATTAAGAAATTCACAGCTGACAACATTTTCTTCCATAAGATTGATATTGAAATCTCCAATAATTAAGTGATTTTTGCTATTTCTTCTATCATCTAGATGTTTTTTGACGTTCATTATAAATTCAGTACAAGGTAAGTCGTGCGACCTATAAATAGTAGATAGTTCTAAATTTTTACTATTATTTAATTTAATCATTACGTTTAAGATTCTAAGTCTTCCAATTTCAATTATTTTGGTAGTTTCATTTATGTTCTCATCAACGTATACGACTACACCATCAGATCTATTAATAGTACTCTCGTTGTAATAAATTTTGTAACCCTATATAGCATGGTACTGTGGACAGTCCAGGAACCAAGTCTCAGTACAAATTATAATACACGGCCTAACGTGCAAACTCTTAATAAAAATTGCTAACTTATTATAATTTGCATCCAGACTTCTTATGTTAACATGCATTATTAAACTATCTCTATTGTAAATATTTTTGTTCAGAGTTTTGAGATCCTCATAATACATTTCATCTACAATTAGTTCATGTTGTATATTATCAATTATACCAATTTGATTTTCCATTAATAATTACAATCATTAGTATCCGACACAAGACTCATCTTACCATTGAGAATACACGATGGACTTTTACGCAGATTAGTTGACGAAGTAGCAGGTGACATCTGTTGGGTATTGTTGGATCTATTAATTTGATTATTTGTCCACGTCGGTATCTCTGGTTTTATTGGATAGCTTGTCATTTCTATAAATTTCTTGATTTTATTTTGATATATTTGACTCCAGTCCATTGTTGAATGCTCAATGTCATAGTTTGATTTATGTCTATAATTATTGTACTTACAATTTAGGCACTTCATTACCTGAGAACAACAAGATTTTGTATCGTGCTTCTCAGAGCACTCCAGGCACATGTAATCATCGATACACTTTTTTGCACTATGTCCAAATCTACCACATTTAAAACAAGGTTTTTTATATTGATAACATCATAGATCTTGCAATTTTGATATCCCACAAATACATGATTATTATTTACTCTTGCATGTTTATAGATTTCATCTGTTACTTCCATAATAACAGCATCTTTGCCAGTATATTTATTTGTGTACATATGAACAATTTGTCCTTTTGTTTCAAAATTACTGAAATTCCTCTGATTTATGTCGATGTTTATGTCTGAATGATGTCTGCGATTAAATTTTTATGATTGTAACAAGAAAAATGGGAACTTAAAGAATTTTTTGGAATAGTAACGACTCCTTTCGAAATGTTTTTCGCAAACACACAAATCGGGTTCGATATTGTGTCCTGTAAATGTATAATTAAGCAGTAATAAGGAGTTAAGCGAGAATGAATTATTGAAATCGCAATTATTTACCTGTTACATTAAATATTTTTTTATACGTAATATCAGAAGGAAATCGGTGCATCTTAATTTTATTTCTATTTACTTGTGCGCAATTAGGCACACAACGATGTTTTGGCTGCATATTATTTACTGCGAATTCCGCACTTTAAATGAAAATCCTAGTTGCAAATAATCATTACAGTTACCGTTAATATCCGACGCGAGCGACATCTGTTATTTCCATTCAAGTTGTCAGGTCAGCTGTTTTATGCTTATGCACAGACCTTATCTGCGGTGTAAATACATCGGTTTACGGTTGCGAGCGGTATTTCTACGTAGAAAATTCATCTAATATAACAGAATTATTCAACAATAAATGTAGGTCATTCGCGCAACAAGAGGTGCCACGGATGTTTACCTTTAATTTCGCAATAATTATTTTGTACGTGCAGGTGCCTCGAACGTCATAACCTAACTTTTCGTCGGTGTTTACGTTCGAAATGCCTCCAGCTTCGAAAAAGAACGCCTCCGTCATATTGTTCGACGTGAAGACGAGGCCCGATTTCGCGGAGGAGGCGAAAAGGTGCTTGTTGAACGTCTGCGCCTCGAAATGGTTTCTGGACTCCAGCGACTGCACGAAGCTGATTCTATTGAACTCGGCGAAGACGAAAAATTCGATTTTCGACGCGTTCGGGAAGTCCTCGCACATATTCGAGGCGACGGATGTGATTTTTACGATCCCAAATTGATAAGGCCGCACATCGAAGGTAATAATTAATCGTACCGTTTAAAGGGTCCTCGATAATTGTCGATTTCAGATGTCGAAACTGGCGAAGGAGATTGGCTGCTGGGACTAGTCACGGCCATAGAGGCCATAAGAGAGAGTTACTTGGACGTCAAGAACGTGATAACCAAACAGTTGTTGTTTATAACGGATTTCTCCACTCCGACGAATTTAAAGGAGAAACGAATCGAATTTATCATTACAAATTTGAACAAGTTATCCGTTTACTTGTATATTCTCGGTCCTAAGGTTAACGTTCCCAATTTTATGTCGTCGTTTCAAGACATAAGAGATTGGTCGAAGAACGTCCAGTTTATAGGCGACGGCGAGAACGTCAATTTACCGATAGCGAAGAGAATAGTCGAGAGTACGAACGGCGTAATTTGCGACTTAGATTTAGGCCAAGAGCTGTTCAAGTGCTACGTCGAGCGAAAGAATCTGCAACCTTGGATCGTTCCGTTAACTGCCGGCGCGTCGTTCACCGTTCTCTCGAGTTCGACCCGTTTCCTTCGATCCACGGCATGTCCGAAGTTCGTTTCCGAAGGACCTAAGGAGTCGTGGACGTGGTAAGGTTTTAAATTGACGATTCGCCAAAGTTACACGTTCATCCGAACAGGCATCACGCCGACGATCTGCTGGCCGAAGAAGACCAATCCAACGTGATTGGCGGCGTGTTCAGGCACGGAAAATTTATCGCCTTCCCCGAGGACCTAGAAAAAACTTTTAAGTGTCAGGGCCCTCGTTCCTTTAAAATCATCATGTTCACCGACAGGAAGAACGTGAAAGAGGTACGGAATTGTTATTGTTACAGCTTTAGTTCGTAACCGAGTATTTTAGTTTTACATGAAAGGCGACGGAGCAGGTTACGTCCGATCGGACAACTCGAAGGGCTTCGCCACCTTGCTGGCGGTACTGGCCAAACAAAACAAGTGCATAATCGCGAAGAAGGTTTATATGCAAAATTCGAAACCGAAACTGGTCGCCCTGCTGCCGGAGCCGAAGGACGGCGTCTTCGTACAAGTCGACCTGGCGTACGCCGACGAGTTCAAGGCGAACTTTTTCGAGAGCGAAGTGGCAGGCGAGCCCTTCAAAGACGAGCCGGTGGCCAATGCCATGTACGAGTACCTGCAAAAGTTGGATGTTACCGATCGAGGCAATCTCGACGAAAATGGGTCAGTCAAGATTCCTGTGGCGGCTAATCTGTTGGACTCGGTGCGCTTGAACTGTACGACTCGGAGGTGTCTGAACAAGTATTTGGAGGAAGAAATCAACGCGGAGTTTGGCGCGAGGTCGCCCGGCATGGCGGGGGACGTTGCCAAGTACAAGGAGTTTGTTCCCCCTCGAACCGAAGAAACTGCCAAGAAGAAGACTACCAAAAGGGGCAAAAAATCGAATTAAATACCTATACAGTATAAAATAATAATACCTTTTTTTCTAATTCTCCGAGTTGAATTTTCTAAATCATAAATATCGCGTCCTTTAGTTTTCGCTTGAATCCATTCGTCGCCGGGATGTAATGCTGCAGGCGACGAATGTCCACTTCCACCGGTCGCCGGTTGCCGATCGACGAAGGTGACGTGCGTCCCGCAAGGTTCCGATGGGGTTCTGGGACTCCGGTTGCGGAGGCCAGACGGTAATATTAGCAGCGTTGCATCTTGGGAGTCCTCCGTCGAAAACGACGGGTGGTCTTTGGCGGATATTCGGCGCATTATAAGCCCGTGTCACGCAAACTAAATTTCCACCCCTCCGAAAAGAAAGTTTTCACTTGAATGCACGTTTTAGTTGCAGACGACAAAAGCATTTATTTATTTAACCAGAAATATACATAGAGTTATATTTACATTGCAACGTTACACAGCACCGTAAGGTAAGCGCACTGCCCAGGTAGCTTTTCAGCCGGAGACAGGGGTGGGTGGTTTGTAAACGCTAGAACAGAAACGCGTTCGAACCTTCGGAAGTTATTGATTTATTTACACGCAATATGTAGACAAGAACAATATTTTAAATAAACGGCGATTCCAACTTCTTTCGGAGGGTACTGTATGCGACGCGTCCTTCGGACGCACCGTGTGTATCTCGTTCGAGCGTACGGGTAGTTAACGCTGTCGGAGTCGGAGGGGGTTCCTTTTATTCCTCCTAGCGGGCGTTCGGATCGTACCCGTTTGTCGATGGCGGCTCTCGGTATCGGCGGGCTGGGGGTCAGAGCCGGCTGTCGGATAACCCAGACAGCTTCCTCTTCGGCAGGCAAGAGAACGGTGGATGTTATCTAAGAGACAGGTGTCGGATAACCCTTACAACTGCTTCTCGGATGAGCCTCCACTCGAGTCTCGGCGGACGGATTTTTAGAGCCGGCTGTCGGATAACCCAGACAGCTTCCTCTTCGGCAGGCAAGAGAACGGTGGTTGTTATCTAAGAGACAGGTGTCGGATAACCCTTACAACTGCTTCTCGGATGAGCCTCCACTCGAGTCTCGGCGGACGGATTTTAGAGCCGGCTGTCGGATAACCCAGACAGTTTCCTCTTCGGCAGGCAAGAGAACGGTGGTTGTTATCTAAGAGACAGGTGTCGGATAACCCTTACAACTGCTTCTCGGATGAGCCTCCACTCGAGTCTCGGCGGACGGATTTTTAGAGCCGGCTGTCGGATAACCCAGACAGCTTCCTCTTCGGCAGGCAAGAGAACGGTGGTTGTTATCTAAGAGACAGGTGTCGGATAACCCTTACAACTGCTTCTCGGATGAGCCTCCACTCGAGTCTCGGCGGACGGATTTTAGAGCCGGCTGTCGGATAACCCAGACAGCTTCCTCTTCGGCAGGCAAGAGAACGGTGGTTGTTATCTAAGAGACAGGTGTCGGATAACCCTTACAACTGCTTCTCGGATGAGCCTCCACTCGAGTCTCGGCGGACGGATTTTTAGAGCCGGCTGTCGGATAACCCAGACAGTTTCCTCTTCGGCAGGCAAGAGAACGGTGGTTGTTATCTAAGAGACAGGTGTCGGATAACCCTTACAACTGCTTCTCGGATGAGCCTCCACTCGAGTCTCGGCGGACGGATTTTTAGAGTCGGCTGTCGGATAACCCACACAGCTTCCTCTAGGGCAAGGGAACGGCGGATGCTATCTTAGAGTCAGCTGTCGGATAACCCACACAACCTTCTCTCGGACGAGCTTCCACTCGAAAGGACCGTGTCGACGTGCGCGGCCGCTTATATAGTCCCCGGAGACCTCCCTCCACTACTGCGCGCTCGGTTCGGGTTGCTTCGGCGATGTTCTGGCGGTTGGCCCCGCCCACTGGCGTTTAACGGGCGTCAGGACGGCGGGAATTTTGAGCGCGGTATCGTCCTGCTCGTTGAAACGTTACAACATATACCAAAATATACAAAATAAACTCTAAGACTATAGAGGTAATCAAATACCTGTATATAGTTCTGGAATTCTTAAATCTAATTAAGATAGGTTTTAAAATAAACTTAACATTAAGAACACTTTATCCCGTTTATCACCCATAATTGAATTAAGGCCAGGTTCCTCCAAAAAACGTGTTTTTTAAAAACAAATTCTATTTATTGTTCAAAAGATATTTCAAAATTAAACTTTTTACAGATAAAAGTACATATAGCTCATCCAAACCTATATGATGTTCACGTCATCAACAAAAAGTTACTAGATTGTTTATTTATAATTCGGTTTAATGTTTGGAAAATGAGATATTCTATAGATGATTTACTTGTGCACATATTAGATGGTATAAAGAAAGACTACAATTTATTAGAACTGCCAAAATATGAGGTGCGAGGTGACAGCACTGTCTGAAACGTCATCGTCTAGTAACCTTGTATTGATGACGTGAACATCATATAGGTTTGGATGAGCTATATATTAAACTACTTAAAAACATTTTTTTTATTATGGCGGCTTTGAAAACAGCTGCTCAAACTCGTCCGATTTGTTGGTGAGTGTCATCATTTCTTGGAAACGAATCATCTGAAAGCAAAAAACAAAATAGTTTCATATTCTGTATCGAATTGGCTCTGGTCGGTACTACAATGAAACATTTCCACCGAGAAAAGAACAAAATGGCGGACTTTTTAATTTTCGACCCTTTTTTTGCACTTTCAATTGTTTATAACTTTTTTAAATAACAATGAATATTTTTGGTTGTAGTACGGACCATAGAGAGACATCTAAAGAGTAAAATGCCGTTTGGTTCATGTTGATAAGTGTAATAGTCTTGAAACACGAGTGACACTTAGTTGAAAAAATGTGGTTTCGAGAAAAAGCCGATTAAAGTTTTTATTCGTGAAAAAGGTGAATTTTACTCACATATCCATTCCAGCTTCGTACACAACTCCTTCTTGATCTCCGTAGGCATCATTTTCAAGTATTCTTGCATTTCTAATGGCAGTACGATTTTCTTTAGACGCTTCAGTGACTTCAAGCTCGGATCGATCAACACGCTTGTCGTTGGCCTTATCAGCGAACTGCCTTGCTTGCGGGCCGATTTTGACTCCCATAACTTTCAATATCGGTAAAAGCCCTTCATTAAAAATGCAAGCAGCACTAAGAGCAGCAATTTCAAGTGTTTGTTTTCAACAAACTTGTGTTTAGGAGCTCACTTTCCAGACACACGAATTATAACTTTCGTTATTGTTTTGAGTATTAGCCCTTAAACGAGCAATTTTTCGTCAGTTAATTCTTCATAAATTGGTTGTAAAAGATCTTGAATTTCTTGATCAAAAGCCGGAGGATGTTTGAAGTTATGTAATTGACCTGTAGCTACTGCCTTTTGATAACCGCACCATAACGGCCGGATTCACCGCTTGGACGCGCACCGTCATCCCTTTTCTCTACCTACTTCTCGGTCGCGCGTACCTTCGGGACTAATTCTATATCATTTCTAAGAGTATTTTCTAGCAATTTATGGGAAAAAAAAATTTCCGATTTTTTGAAAATTGTTTGGAGGAACCTGCTTATGTATACTTACTTAACAAAATAAACGTGTCTACGTTCGTCATACGATTTACCGATACAATAACGTAATAACGTTCTCACCTGACGTCGACGTTTTCTTCGATTTACCCTTAGGCACAACTTTTATGTTTGAAAACTGCACATAAATCGTACTCGTCTTTAAATGTCGTATTCCGGTTCTGCTAAGATGTTCGGTAAATCGTATACTAAATCGAGTTTACCTTAACAATGTTTTGACAAATCGAATTGATCATTCTACAATTGTTAGCAGTTTCCAGCAGCTCTGAATTGTTAGAGAACAGAGTCAGATGTTCGCGATGCCATGAGTCAGACGTACTCGCAGCCTTCCGAAAACGCTTCCATTCGAACTAGCCTTCCGTATTCAATAACAATCTCTACAGAATAAGTTAAAAAATCGTTAATTAAACAGCATAAAAGCATCTTGAGAAAACAATAAAACATATAATAGAAATAGATAAAACGAAGTCGTACTAAAACAAGTCAATTACCTAATTCATATTAATAAAAATATAATACGCTGCAGCATATTGCTAAGGCTAAGCAAATATAAATTAGCAAATAATTTCACAAAATCAAAATTTAACGTAAAATCAAATTACGTTTGACGAGTAACTAGAACTAGCTAGCAACCATAAACTATGACACAAAAAGTTCATACCATAAAACATAAATCGTAATCATAATCTATAATAAATTTAATGATTATGTATATCATAATTACATGTATAATATTTAATAGAATAATTCTTAGATATATTATCTTAAATAATTAAAATTTATATTTAATGATTATTACTTAATGATATAATCTTATAATTACAAAAAACATTAATGTAACTATGAACACCATACACATTATCTTGCAGAACACATTAATATAAACCAATATCAACCATTAACAAATTAGCAAGAAACTCATATGCATAAAATATCCATATATAAAAATGATATCGAGTCTTATCAGAACGGTTCAATTACAATAATCCATCATAAATGCTTAGTAAAGTCTAAGGCATCATTAATCAAATTAGAAAATCTATGCATGAAGAAAATTTATATATAACATATAACTACAATATTTAAATTAAACTTATAATAATGGAAGCATCATAATTCAAATCTAGATGAATTACATATGTATAATCAACTTCAATAATTTAGAACAGGTTCTAATAAGGATAAACTGATATCGCAATCTTATCAATTAAAAATATTATACAATCAAATTTAGTCCAAACTAAATTTAGTGGAAGCTATAGATAAATTCCATATAAAAATTCATCAAATTAGTAAACTTAATGAATGGCCTTAATACTGATACTCGATGCAATTAAATTTAGGAACTTAAATATACTCATTAGAATAATCAAATGTAGAAACATATATATAACAATGGTATTAGAATCAATCAAGGCTTTAAACTGATAATATGGCTTTCAATTCAAAATTCATAAAATTTAACTATAGGTACTAGGCCAATCATAAATTGTTATGAACTTGTTAATATGATATAAATTAAATTATCAAATAGAAACTTTATGATCGAAGCTTATAAATAACTGGTTAGCTTATTAAATCATTCAAACACTATCACAAATTAAATGTAGGATTGACCATTAAATTGTTAAATAACTATAATTAGTAAAAATGTATATCGGCAATTATAAATGATAGTAAGGCCTTTATACATTCAATCAACATGTATGCAATTCAAATTAAATATCATAAATAGGTAGATCGATTGTCCCATAATTGATAATTAACTATGTTCTAAAATACATACCAAATTCAGAAAATTCGTAATCGGAAGGCCTTTATAACTGATAATAACTGGCGCATTCAAATTCTAAATTCAAACATTATAATAATAGGATTGATAGGACATCAAATGTTAGAATAAATTAATAATTATGATAAGCTTAATATAAACTGATCATAAATTTACAATTCTAAAATCGCCTTAATCAAATAACATGGCATCTGCATAGTCAACATTCAAAATTGTGGATATAATAATCAATTGAAATTAAATTGATGAATGTTACTAAATAAACATCTATTAGAACATTATAATGAAAACATTTCATAATGAAAACTTAATCATAAATGACACTAATGATGGCAGCATCAATTTTAAGATGTGAATAATAGTCTAAATACATTCAAATTAGAACTAAAATTGTATAGGATAGGCTACTATATAACTAGCTTTCTGAATAATTCATAACATTCAAATACATAATAGGCCTTAAATTGTCAGAACATCGAATTTATGAACTTGAATAAATGTTAATAACATACCAAATTAAATATCATGAACTTATATGTCATAATAACTGGTCTCAATTAAAATGTCTAAGACATGGTCATATAATAGTATAAAACTTATCGAACTTAAAATTCGTATAACAATCAAATTAGAAAAATTGTAATCAAATTTATAACTGAATATAGTAATTCAAAATTCATGAACATTATAAACATATAGACTAGGCGCTTTCTACTAAATATGGCTAACATTATAACAATCAGACTGATCGATCACAATAGATATTAGATCAATTCATAATGTAATAATATTTATGAATTAAATAACATTATAAACAATATCGGCTGATCGGCAGCCTTTATAATAAATATCATGCACTTGCATTAAATTCAAATTCTAATATGTCTAAATTGCAAAATTGTAGGATCTGAATTAATATGTATAGATAACATATGCCTAATTAAAAAATTGAACGTTCATGAATAAATATGCTCTAATCATAATCAACTCAATATCAAAGCTTGAAATTGTAAAATATGCATGAATCATATTAAAATTGATGAATTGAATGAGTTTTGATATAATGCTTATTCAAATTGA
Source organism: Rhagophthalmus giganteus (assembly GCA_036326145.1). Lineage (NCBI taxonomy): Eukaryota > Metazoa > Arthropoda > Insecta > Coleoptera > Rhagophthalmidae > Rhagophthalmus > Rhagophthalmus giganteus. The sequence continues at coordinate 165,374 of JARFJA010000077.1, read as the reverse complement.
AAAATTCATAATCGAATGTCCATTAAGAGTCAACTGTATTCTAGCATAAAATGCTTAATCGTTCAATACATTCAAATTAAACATTCAGACTTAAATGAAAATAATCTATCAAATTCAGAAAATTGCTAATTATAACTTTAGTAATGAAATAACTGTTTCATGATCAATTATAAATAACATTCATAACAATTAGGCAATAGATGACAACATTAACTGATTAATATGTTCAAATTAAAATGTCTATAAAAATTAGGAACTTAAGTATCATAATAAATGGCCTTAATTATAAGTATAATAACATTCAAATCGAAGATTTATACGATGGCTAACTGATAGTAACTGTGTCGACTTTCAAATCAATTCAAAACAATATCAATTAATAATCAATCAGTCTTAAATTGATAAATCACATTCAAATTAAATAAAATTGTAATGATGAAGCTATCATAAATTCGATGAATCAAATATTCATAACTTCAATAAAATGCATATCGGAAGGCACTATAATGTTAGGACTACTTTGTAATAAATGTCCAATTAATATATCAAATAACTATGATGTAGTAACTCTATGATGTAGGCATTTAATTCAAATGTTACATCAAAATTGGATAAATGTCGATCAACCTATAATTGATAATTAAAATGCAGTTATAACATAAATTCAAACTTATCTAATAATGATAATGAAGCTTCTACTATAATATACTGGTTTGCAATTAAATTCAACATCATAAAATGGGACTTAAGTGAGGTCCACAATAAAATTGGTAGGAACTTAAATATATGTATAAATACATTTCAAATTGAAAATTTATGTGAAACCTTTAAATTAATCAAGCACCAATTCTAATCAAATGGCTTATCAGCAAATAATGCTAAAGTTCATAATTCAAATTCATAAATTCATCTAAGTAATTCATAAATTGATTAATTAATTATATCTTATATAACATATAATAAATCTAACGAATTTTAATTTGATAGATTAAGCCTAATTATTCAAGTATCAAATGCGTAAGCCATACTTAAGTAACCCTCATTGTTAGAATGTATTGTAATAGCATATCATATAAATTTTATGCATACTGAATTATCTACACTACTGTAATTTTATGTTAATTCTAATATTATGGTGCTACTAGACTCTATCACCTGACAATTTTGTATGGAAGCATTTAGATTTATGCAATTAGCCATCTAGATTGTTCATATAAATTTGTAGATTTATAATATTTCAAAGTAATTTCTATTTAGTAAATAATGTATTAGATTTTATTTACACTTAAGATGATGTATTAATAATAATTTTTAATGTCAATTTATAAATTGAACTTCATAATTATGGTACTAATACACTACATTAAATTTTTTAAGTAATTAATACTATATATTTAATTATCAAATTTAAATAATTCTAACTATGAATTTCCGTTTAATATATTCTTAATTTGAACTATTGTACTAAATTTGAGTCATACAAGTTAATTAGGTAATATTAATGGAACGTTTAACATTCCAATTTAAGGTAACAGTGAATATACATTATAAATAATCAAATACGAATATCAATTAATAAATATTCACATCGGATAGATTAAAATCAAGTAGTACGATAATCGATGCTAGATGCTTAATGATATTCATCCAATCGATATTCATAGAATGTGATCTGGATTCGAGTCTTACCATCGATGTGGTAGTGAACTTGATGGTTGCAAAGTGTCGTTGTAGTTAATACAGTTTAATTTGTAGTCAATTCGAGACATTGAATTCGAACTTCAAGCAACGTTGACATATAATAACATCGTTTAACGACGTATTCAATACAGACTCGCATCACACAATATAAATATATCAGGACGTCGAACGATAGCGACTATACCTAAATTGAAGTGTCCGTCGAATTACGTGCCCAGATGAGGACTTGTAATTTCGAGGTTCCTCGCGAAATTAGGAATCAGCAATTGGATCAGTGCCATTATTAATGCGATAGTTCGTGGACGAATCATGCTAAATTGAATTAATTACGTAATAAGCTTCAATTGGCCGATAAAGTCGTCGAGTTGCAATAACGAATCCGACCTTTTAAATTACGATTTTAACAATTCATATTTGCATTTGACAAATCATGAATTTTAGAATTTCCCAATTATATTAAGAATCTATGGTAGTTAGTCATACATTACTAAGAAATATTTTGACAGATTGACATTAAGAATTTTGATGTTTGAAATATTTGTGAGGAGCGGTTTTAGTAATGTACGAATCAGACAATTTTTTAGTAATATTTTTGAAAGATTTAATGAAATTTTGGCAAATTATTGTGTGATTTTCGTTCAATTTTATAGTTAATAAATTTTGGGTTGGGAAATTTTTTTTTGGTAGAACCCCTGAGTTCGTGTGACAATTCGTCTTCCTCGTCATAGTTTTCATTCTCGTCCTGCAAAAGTGTAGAACATATAAAAAAATGAAGCAAATCACCTTCGCTTAGAGAAAATTGTTACCTCGTCGAGTTCAGGATTGACTTTTTTCCTAATCACTTCCGGGAGGGGAATTTCTCGCCAAGCTAAAGTAGTTTCTTCGGCCCAGTTCTCGATACTTTCCGAAGAAAATTGTTCGTCGCCAACGCGTCGGGATACTTCGCGCAAAGAGTCGTCGGGTTCGTGCGAATGTAATTGATGAAAACTATTGCCCGAGATGCTTTTCCGGGCGTTGGCAAGTGCACTTGAACCGACAGCTTCCCAGGCATCGGCAATATTCTTCAGCTGTATTCGACAGATTCCATGATTTTAAGAAAGTCGCGATTCCTCCACGATTCGTTTTGTCGTAAAGAATTAGTTTTCGTAGGAAAGTGGCTTTGTATCTTATTCGCGATAACTCCCCGATCCATCGGCCGAACTACACTTGTAACATTTGGCGGGAGATAAAGTACTTTAAATTGACTATGAATTTTATTCATGCCTGTAGTGTAGTGACAGCAGTGTAGAGACACCTTTAGATAGAGTAGATGTAAGATGGTTACTGTTGAATATGAGCGTCTTAATAAAACAGTAGGGGAAGGTCGGGTAGCCCCGGACAGCGGGTAGCCCCGGACAGTACAATTACTAAGTAAGTAAACCCGTTGGAAAACCAAAACATAGTTTCGGGGGCCCCCCATAGAGTTTGTACGCATATGCAACTTAGTCAATGCATGAGCACAGATTGATTGACAAGCTACAGTGAGTGTTTGTTCCTGCCAAACATTTCTCATCGCCCCTGTCGAATTTCATTGCAGATTATCAAGTGCAAAAAGTTAGTATACCGCCTTGTCTATTTTTTAGAGTTGTAATACATTTAATACAGTTTATGAATGTATTAGTATTCGTTTCATTCCATATACAATTTAAGACCTATGGGCAACAACATCGAATGATAGCGATCGGGTAGCCCCGGACACGAAAACGTCGGGTACCCCGGACACCATTATAAATGTCGAATTTCATATTTCAATTTCAATTTATTATATTTTCAACAAATATAATGATTCAATTTATTATAGCTTCTCTGTGGTTAGTACATTAGATTATACTTTTTGTATTGCAGGAACTTATACAACATGTCTAAATTTAAGGGACCAACAACTAATAGAGGTAAATGGGACGAAAATAAAATGAAAACAGCAGTGAAATGTGTCAAAGAAGGCAAGTTATCAATAAGACTATCTGCAGAAAGGTATGATGTGCCAAGAAGTTCCCTTCAGGACCGTCTAAAAGCAGCGAATAGTCACAAAGAGATCACGCTTCGTCCAAAGTTAAGACGATTTGAACCCACGTTTTCTGAGAACTTTTCTAAGTAACTGTATAATCACGTTAAAGAACTAGACAATCGTTTAATGCTCCTGACTAAAGACCTAGAGGAAAAACAAAAAGGTAGAGGTGGCAAAAAATTGAAAACAACGACAACTATTTAAGGTGATTCCCATCAAGTTGAAGAGACAGCGTGTACCATATCTGGCGAAATGTTTAAAGAAAATTGGATTCGGTGTCATGACTGCAAAGATTGGGCCCACGAAGCATGTGTTAACATTGACACTTCCGATTTTTACTACATTTGTGCGTTTGTAAGGCCAAAACACGTTTAGGCCACTATTGATATCTGTCCGGGGCTACCCGCCGACTTTTATATTACCGCAAATTGGGAGCTTAAGTTTTTTCAATATTCTAGTTACAATAATTAAGATATCCTTTTTTTTTTCATTAGTACGATTAACAAAGTTCCTTACTCTATTTTAATGCTAAAATACAAACTGACATTTGTTGATTGTATTTTATATTTCTACTTCATTTAAGTGTCCGGGGCTACCCTACCTTCCCCTATATATGGTCAATAGCCTTATTAATAATCAATAATACATATAGTGTAAGGTCGGAAACACTATAAATTGGCGACGAGGTAAATATTACTGCATTTTACGAGACTAAATTCGACTACTACAACCGACAAGAAGGGAATTGCGAAAAAAAACGGACAACAATGGAACCGTCAAAGGTATCAATTCCGCAGTTTAATATTCGCTGTGCCGACATCAAGGAATTAGCAAGTAACTGGGAACGATGGAAGAGAAGCGTAAATTTGTATTTTGTTGCTGAAAACATTACAGATAGCAAAAGAAAACAAGCTAAATTGTTATTTTTAGGCGGCCTTGACCTCCAGGATATTTTTTACAATCAACCAACTGCCGAGACTCTACCAGAAAAGAAAGACATCTACGAACACACAATCGAGTTACTGGATGGTTATTTTGTCCAGAAGGCGAATCCTGTGTACGAGAGACATATTTTTAGACACTTGACTCAAGGAAAAGAAGAACCGATCGATCAATTTATCACACGTCTTCGGAAGCAAGCAAAAAAATGTGAATTTGGAGTTAACGAAGAAGAATTTATTGGTGATCAGGTAATTGAAGGTTGCATGTCCGATGAATTAAGGAAAAGGCTACTCGAAAAAAGTAAAATGAAATTATCGGAAATTGAGCACCTGGCAAGAACGCTCGAATCTGTCAAATTGCAAGTTGATAATATGAAAAATCAACCGGAATTGTCACTAATCTAGTGTAAAGCGAGTAACTGAAAAGGAATGTTTGTCCCAAGAGAAAAAATACGAGAAGACGCAGTCAAGCCCAAGATTACAGCAGAAGGGAAAGAAGAAAAACCAACACCAGAGCACTAGGAAATTGAGGTGTTATCGTTGCGGTTCTACAGATCATCTAAGTAGAGATGATGATTGCCCTGCTAGAAGCGAGCTATGTTCAAAATGTAAATTAAAAGGACATTTTGCGAAATTCTGTCGTACCAAGAAAAAAAAAAAAGTAGGTAAATTGTCCGAAGAACCTATCTTCCGTGTGTTGAAACAGAAAATTCGATACCTGAATGCGGAGGATGAACACATTACTTGTAAAATGGGGGGAGTAAATATCGAAATGTATATAGATTCGGGAGCTCCAGGTAATTTTATATCTAAAAAGACTTGGTTAAGTTTGTTAAAACAAGGTATGCAAGTCAAAAGTATTAATCGATGTATTGAAAAAGATTATTACGACTATACTAAATCTGTAAAAATGTCGGTAGTAAAGGTGGCAACAGTCGAAATGAAATGTAACAATATTTCTATCGAAACAGAAATAAAAGTGGTTAGGGAAAATGTAGAATCATTATTAGGTAAGCAAGATGCAAAACGTCTTAAAATATTAAAAGTTGGCATCGAAGCGTGTAGGGAAGATAAGCCTACAATTAAGGCAATCCCTAGCAAAACAAAACCACTAGCCAAATTGAAAGGGTTTCAATTGAGAATTCCCATCAATGAAAGTGTTGCGCCGAAGATACAGCCATTACGAAGAATTCCATTCGCATTGAAGCCGAAAATAGAGAAAAAATTGAACGAGTTGCTAACAAGAGATGTGATCGAAAAAGTGTCCGGTCCATCTGAATGGGTATCACCTGTGCCAAAAGGTGAACACGAGATCAGATTATGTATCGACATGCGTTTAGCAAACGAAGCTGTTTTAAATGAAAAGCACCCAATACCGACAATCGATGATGTTGCACCATTATTAACAAATGCAACGGTATTCAGTAAAATAGATCTGGAACTAGCATATCACCAGATAGAGTTAGAGGAATCATCTCGGAAAATCACAACTTTTAGTACACACATAGGTTTATTCCGTTATAAACGTTTGATGTTTGGACTTAAATGTGCACCTGAACAGTACCAAAAGATACTTGAAAATTTGTTGAGAGACTGTAAAGGCGTATTTAACTATTTAGATGACATATTGGTATTTGGCAAAGATGAAGCTGACCATGATCAAAACTTGAAGAATTTGTTAAATCTATTGGAAGAACATGGTTTAGCGGTCGATCGAAAAAAATGTTTTATCAAGAAACCCGAAGTGAGTTTTCTAGGACATGTAATTGGAAGGAACATGATCAAGCCGTCACTGGATAAGGTAAAAACGACGAATGAATTTCGAGCGCCAAAAACTGCAGCAGAATTACGAAGTTTCCTAGGACTAGCGACATATGTGGGAAAATTTATTCCGCACCTAGCAACAGAAGTGGACGAGCTTCGTAAAACAGCAAGACAAGAACCATACAAGTGGAAAATAACAGACGAAGCCAATTTCAAAAGGGTTAAGAAATTGTTGACGAGAGAATCAAGTTTAGGACTATTCGATCCCGATTTAAAAACCATTGTTATGGCCGATGCCAGTCCCGTAGGTCTGGGAGCCGTATTACTACAAGAAAAGAATCAAAATATTAGAGTAATTTGTTACATAAGTCGAAGTCTTTCGCCGGTAGAGCGTAGATATTCACAAACAGAGAAGGAAGCACTCGCATTAGTATTTTCCTGCGAACGATTAAAATTATATTTGCTTGGACGTGAATTCGATTTGGTTACGGATCATAAACCGTTAGAAACAATTTTTGGTCAAAGATCGAAACCGTGTGCGAGGCTAGAGAGATGGTTATTACGTCTTCAGGGATTCCAATACCGAGTTATCTATCAACCAGGGAAAAATAATATTGCAGATTTCCACTATCGCGTTTATTAAAAATTGATTCATCATTGAAAACTGTAAATGACATGCATGAAAAAAATTTAGTTATGTTTGTCAGAGATTTAGCACCGCAAGCTGTATCAATACGGGAGATCCGAGAAGAGACAAAAAAGGACCCTACATTATCTCAAGTAATTCAAGAGATAACAGAAGGAAAAGAAATAACTGTAAAACCATTTTTGTACCTAAAGGACGAATTAGGAGTTGTAAATGGAGTTTTACTAAAAGGTTCAAGAATTGTTATTCCCAAAGCATTGAAACGACGAGTGTTACAAAATGGTCACGAGGGACACCCAGGTATTGTAAAGATGAAAGACCGGTTACGATCTAAAGTTTGGTGGTCCAAAATCGACCAAGATGCACAACAATTTGTAAAAGTATGCAATAGCTGTCGACGAGTGTCAAATATTACGACATCGGAAGAAATGTCGAGAGAGAAAATGCCAGATGGTCCATGGCAAGATATAGCAATTGATTTCAAAGGCCCATTACCGTCAGGACATCATTTACTAGTTGTTATCGATTATTATAGTAGATATATGGAAGTAAAGAAAATGAAACATACAACTACCGAAAATGTAATAAAGTTTCTAGACGAATTGTTTGCTAGATATGGCAATCCATATTCGATTATTTCAGATAATGGTACACCGTTTACCAGCAAGGAATTTGAAGAATTTTGTCAAGAACGTGATATAAATCACATGAGAACACCTCCATATTGGCCTCAAGCCAACGGAGAGGTAGAACGTCAGAATAGATCGCTACAGAAGAGCTTACAAATTTCACAACTAAACAAAGAAAATTGGGAAAAGGAACTCCAGAAATATTTGTTGATGTATAGATCCACTCCGCATAGTGTAACTGGCATAAGCCCAGCAGAAATAATGTTTAACCGAAAACTTCGAGATAAATTGCCTTCATTAAAAGAACGCGAAGCGAGAAATGAAATAAGAGATCGGGATCAAATTTCTAAAGGAAAAGGGAAAATGGATCGAGGAACAAAGAAGCCACCAATCACGAATAATGTCAACATAGGTGATGAAGTTTTATTGAAAAGACAGTTTAAAGAGTTCAAGACACAAAATCCATTTGAAGATGAAACTGGTATTGTGGAAGAAAAAAAGGGCCCAGTGGTAACTATAAAAACACCGAACAAAACAATCCAGAGGCACAAGAATCATGTCAAGAAATATCTACCAGAAGAAGTACCACAAACACCATCGGTAGCATCAGCCGAGCCACTACAAGAGGAAAAAGAAGAAGATAGCACTTCAGAATTAAGACGATCTTCTAGGACAACGTCAAAACCAAAATATCTAGAAGATTATGTTAATGTGTAAAACAAAAAAAGAAAAAGTAAAAGAGGGATGTAGTGTAGTGACAGCAGTGTAGAGACACCTTTAGATAGAGTAGATGTAAGATGGTTACTGTTGAATATGAGCGTCTTAATAAAACAGTATATATGGTCAATAGCCTTATTAATAATCAATAATGCATATAGTGTAAGGTCGGAAACACTATAATGCCGATGGATGGCATGGAGCGTTATCGACTAGTGAGAGAAATTTTTCATTAGGGTTCGGTTTTCGATAGAGGACATCAGGAATAAAGGTGTTCGTATACCGGTCGACGAAAAGCGAACCTATACAAAATTGAGAAATATATTAGTACAAATGAGTAGAAAATGATTACTTTTGCGTTTATCTTTGGGTATGCGATGAAATTAAGCATCCGATAAAATTCAAAAATTGAATATGAATAGGGTAAAACGCCCCTATGCGGAACACCTCTTAACACGGAACACACTCGTTGTTCGCGCCACAATAATTACAGCATTTAATGTTATTTTTTCTTTTTAATTTGATTTTCAAGTTTAAGTTGTTCGCTTCAATTTAGCACAACCTTACTGTAACATATTGTCGTTTCGTAATTATTGCGCGGTTGGAATTTTGCGGCGTCGAAATTTTTTAATTTTAAGGTAAGAAAACTTTATATTTTCCCGTAAGTTCTGATGGTCTAATGTTGTTTTCTAGCTTAACTTTGCGTGCTCTTTCAGAAAAAAAACACACACTTTGTTGCATGAAAATTTGGCGCTTTTTAAATTCTGCTTGAGCATTGCTTTTTCCTAACACGGAACGCCTGTTTCGGGTTAGGCAATTTTAATTTGTTTTAAATTGCAATCGTTGTTAAGCTCGAAAATGAGTTCACAAAAACGCCCCTACAAATCCTACGACAGCGACAAGCGTGAATTAGCGCTTGGTGCAGTAAAAAGTGAAAAATCGAGTTTACGAAAGGCTTCTGCACGGTGCCCGACTGTCAAATCGAAAGTACGGCGAAGCCCTCGCCTCCAAAGAAGCCGTGGAGCACCTAAAAAAAACTGCAGTCTAAAAAACAAGCAAAAAAGTCACAGAACATTTCACAAAATGATGAAAATGTAGACACTTGTGGGAAAAATTGGGATGAAAATGTTTCAGATGAGTGGGCAAACTGTGAAATGTGCGACAATTGGATATGTGAAGCATTTTGATGCATCGGATGCTAATTTTTACTGTGAAAAATGTGCACCGATCGTCGGCTCGGACGATTGCGCCTAATTTGCATTTTTGCACTTAACAAATTTTTTTTAATGAAAATTTGTGCTTAAAACTGTCTGATTTTATTGTTACAATGCTTACATTTTTGTTGCCTTGCTACTGTATATGCGTTTTTTGTTGCTACGATGCTTTTTTTTTAAAAAAACTGGGTGTTCCGCGTTAGGTCCAGAACGGGCCTAACACGGAACACTTGAGTAGTTTTTAAAAAATAGCCATAGCGCAACGGCTAGGCAACATTAGGCCATCGAACTTCGCGAAATTATAGTAAAATGGCTAATCTACTTCGCCAACAAAAAATTTCGGCCATATCTTAACTTTTCAGCTTGGCACGTCAATCAAAAGCAAAGTGTGTTCCATGTTTGGGCTTTTACCCTAATCAGTTTCTCAAAATTGAAATTAAGAAATGATACATTGTATTTATACAATTTTTCAAACAAAATTTTTTCAAATAAAAGCGAGTACGAAACTTAGGTAATTAAATTCACGAAAAAAGCTTAAGAAATTGAATTTTGGAAAGATAATTTCATACGCTGCAACAGAAAATTTGTAAATTTTCTATCGAAAAAAAACTTTGAAAATCCCGATTATATTAGAATGACATTTAAAATCGACGTTGTAAACTTTTGAAAACCAAATTATACATAACTTTAACACTAACTCGTCGTCCACGCGCCAGAGTTGTCGGCGTACTTTACGGGCAAAGTTTCGATCCCTTCGAAACGTCTCGGTTGCTTAGATTTTCCCATCGTTAATAACGGAATTTTGCGGGTCCTCATTGCATTAGAGCAATTCTTTTGACTCTTTCAATCCGCAGGCCTCCTTCTCAGTTCCTGGAGCCAATGTTCGTTTCGGCAATGACTTAAAATACAATCCAGTCTCGTCGGCGTTGTACAAATTTTCTTCATCGAGAACTTTGGTCAGTTGCCCAGTAAATTCTTTGGCTGCAGTCTTATCGGCAGCTGCTTGTTCACCTGTAATTCGTATAATGAGTTATTTGTTTTTTTTTAGGTTAGGGTAAATGACCTTATTTCGGACACACTTTGATACTTATAGTTGCCACGGTCTGAAAAAAAAAAAGACTTAAAGCTGATTTTGCCACAAGGTAGCTTAACCATTTAGCTTTTAATATGCAAAATTTGGCTTGTCTGTGACTTGTGGTTTAGGAGCTGCACGCGTTTTTTCAAAACCTGTTTGGTGTCCGGAATATGGTCCGAATCGGACCTAATTCCGGACACCCTGAAAATTTTCAAAAAAGACGACTAATGACGACAGGAAACGACAAAAAAGCGATGAATTGACTAAATGACTTATATATCAATAGAAATCACACAATTTTCACAAAAGAAATCATCATCATGATCAAAATTTTCAGGCAAACACGAGCCGCAGATCCAATTTTCACATTTTTCACACTGTGCCCACTCATCATCAATTTCGTCATCCCAGATTTTTTTGCAGATTCCACATGAAAAAGATTCATCCTCAGATTCTTCACTCGTTTCAGATTCTTCTGATAAAGTTTTCGATTTTTTCAATTTTTTCATTTCGACTTCTTTTAAGCGTTTCATTGCTTCAGCAGATGTTAGTGATTCACCGAATTTTCTCGAAATTCTGCTTCCACGATTTTTTTCAACTTTCTTGCTGGCAAACTTATGTTGCAAAAAATTTATGACGCTGTCAGAAATGCTGGTGTCAGCAGTAGACGATGGTGAACTTGGAGCAATTGAATTTTGACTTGAAGAAGTGTCTGGACTAAGAATAGCACTTAGTGGAATAATTTTTTCCATTGGAATATTTTCATCAACCGGAAAAAGACCACTTCCACGAAATCCAGAAACAAAATGTTCTTCTTTAAAACTGATTTGATATAAATTTGTCATAAGTTGAGGAAAGTTTATTTTGTCAACATTTTCAAAACCAGTGCTTGCATAATATTCAGTAAGTATGTTTCGCCATGCCTGCTTTGCAGCTTTGAAAACTCCAACATCCAAAGGTTGTAAGATATGGCTTGCATGTGGGGGCAAGCACAACAGTAGAATATTGTTTTTTTTGGCTTCCAAAACTAACTTGTAGCTACAATGACTGGCATGACCATCAAAAATAAGAATATGATGACCAGGATCAATTTTCTTTACAAAAGGCACAAAAGATGACACAAACCAGTTGATAAACACATTTTCTTCTATCCAGCCATTTTTGGTGACATTAAAAGTGGCATCTTTGGGACCATTTGCACACCATGCTGAGTACAAATGCTTTCCTTTGTACAAAATCAATGGAGGAACAACTTGTCCTGTTGCATTACCGCATGCCAAAACAGTGTAACTTTGACGTAATGTTGAACCAGTTACAAGGTTCGCAGTGTGTAAACCTCTTTTGGCCAAAACTTTTGTAGACCCAGGATCGGTTCCAAAACCACTTTCATCACAATTCCATATGCAGGCAGGTTTATTTTGTAGTTGAAAATCTTGAAGAATTTGTGTATAAAGCTGAAAAAATCGTTGAATTGTTTCAGGAGAAAGCGCCCTTGCTCTATTTAAGCCAAGACATTCAGGGACTCTCAGTGATACTTCATTTTTCCAACGCTTTAGGAAACATTTCAACCATTTTTTTGTAGGAAAATTTGCAGGAAAGTGGGTTTTTCGTTTTGAGTCATCCAAAAGTCCTTTTGCAAGTCGTCTGAAATCTATTTTAGTTGGCGGTAGTCTATGATTTGACAAAACTTGGGCAACTTCAACTAAAACTTTTTCTTCTTTAACTGAAAAAATTGTTGGATGTCCAACTTGACCTTGGGTTAAGCCACGAACATGCTCTGACAAAGTAGATTTTGGAATGCCAAAATTCAATGCAGCTTTTCTTAATGAGAGGTCACCAGATTTAACCTGAGCAATGGCTTCATTCATTTTTTCACTGTTATATGTTTTTCGTTTCCGAATAGACTGTGACATGTTTTGCAAATTGAAAAAAGACACTGGAGCCTAAAAAAGTGAAAACTCTGATACGAGACCTAATTTCGGACAGAGTGTCCGGAATTAGGAAAAAATTGGTAGAATTAAGAACACAAAAACTAAAAGTCTGAATGAGAAAATTTTATTCCCACTGTTTTCTACTCTGAAAAATAACCTATACCACAAGTCAACAGTATTTGTGAATGAATTACAATAAAGTTTTTTACCTTTGAAATGTAACTTTCATGAATAAATCACAAAATATTAATGCAATGCTTACATTGGCGGCACAATTACAGTACTCTAATTAGTTCAAAAGTGAGCAAACTACTGGAACTTGCAAATCAAAACAAACAAACTGTCAACAAACTGCATACGGTAAGTTATTAAGGTTTTAATGAAGTGTGTCCGGAATATGGAACCTGTCCGAAGTTAGGTCATTTACCCTATGTATAATGTAACATTTTTATCATTAAATATTATTAATATTATTGATATGGTATTTTTTAGATTATGTATATTTTTTGTATGTCATGTACGCTATCGAATTAAAGTACCTTTCACGGCAATTTTTTCGAATACCACGACGCTTTTTGAATTTGTGAAGCCACCCATCGCCGGCTTTGAAATCGTCTCGACGTTTTTTGGTGCCCCTTCAACCACAACCGTGATCGGCAGGACCGCCGGAAGTAGCAGAACCGATTTCTCGGGTGCCACCCGCAAGTCGTGCTCCCCTAGCCATCTCACGATCGCGTCCGCTGCTCCTTGTAGTCCCCTCCGAAGGCTCGCTGGTTCCCTCGCAGAGACAACCAACGCCAGGTCATCGGCATACGCAACAGTTCTGGCCCCACCTGGTAAATCTAACCGGAGTACCCCATTGTACAGGAGGTTCCACAGAGTTGGTCCAAGGACTGAACCCTGTGGAACTCCACAGGTGACCTCCACCCACTCCGATCCCCCGTCTGCCCCGTCCACCCTTATCAATCTTTCACTCAAGTAACTCGCCAAGAGCGTCAGCAGATACCTCGGGAGTCCCTTGTGCACGGCCGCCCTCAGGATGTGGTCCCAGCCGGCCGAGTTAAATGCGTTGCGCACGTCCTCCCCCCCCCTGGCCAGCCTCACCACATCCACTACCTCCTTGATGGCACCCACCGTAGAACGGCCTCTTCTGAAGCCGAACTGCGAATCGTGTAGCCCCCCCTGCCTTATCTATTTCATCAATCAGCCTGGCGTTGATCAGCGACTCGAACAATTTTGCGCACGAGTCGATGACGCAGATTGGTCTATATCCCGACGCTTCTCCCTTGCTCGCCAGAACAAGTCTTGCCCTCTTCCAAGAGCGAGGGAATACCCCTGCCCGGAGTTGACCGTTCATGGCGCTCAAGAAGGTCCTTGGCAGTCTTGTTGCAAACAACCTGACGACATCCGATGTAAAACCATCAGGGCCCGCCGCCTTTCCCCTTCTTAATCTCGCAACCGCGATCTCGAGCTCGTCAGTAGAAAACAGACAAGCATCAGAGGATCCCTCCGGGTCCCAATATCCCGCCGAACGTCCTCTCGGGAATAGCCCCCCGGCCACCGCCATTCGTCGCCTGTGTCAACTTAAGCTTCTTAAGCCAAGGCCCCATACATCACCGTCGACCTCCTTACATAACCTCCGCCAACATTCATTTTTTGCCCTTTTGATCATTCTCCTGAGGGACGCTTTGGCCTCCCTATATGCCCCCTCCAGCCTGATAGATTCATCCCCATCCGCCCTTGTAACGTTTCAACGGGCAGGACGCCAACCGCGCTCAAAATTCGCGCCATCCTGACGCCCGTTAAACGCCGGTGGGCAGGGCCGACTTCCGAACACCGCCGACGCGGCCCGATACGAGCGCCCAGTAGTGGAGGGAGGTGTCCGGGGACTATATAAGCGGCCGCGCACGTCGACTCGGTCACTTGAGTGGAAGCTCGTCCGAGAGAAGGTTGTGTGGGTTATCCGACAGCCGACTCTTAGATAGCATCCGTTCGCCCCCACTTGAGTGGAAGCTCGTCCGAGAGAAGGTTGTGTGGGTTATCCGACAGCCGACTCTTAGATAGCATCCGTTCGCCCCCACTTGAGTGGAACCTCGTCCGAGAGAAGGTTGTGTGGGTTATCCGACAGCCGACTCTTAGATAGCATCCGTTCGCCCCCACTTGAGTGGAAGCTCGTCCGAGAGAAGGTTGTGTGGGTTATCCGACAGCCGACTCTTAGATAGCATCCGTTCGCCCCCACTTGAGTGGAACCTCGTCCGAGAGAAGGTTGTGTGGGTTATCCGACAGCCGACTCTTAGATAGCATCCGCCGTTCCCTTGCCCTAGAGGAAGCTGTGTGGGTTATCCGACAGCCGACTCTAAAAATCCGTCCGCCGAGACTCGAGTGGAGGTTCATCCGAGAAGCAGTTGTAAGGGTTATCCGACACCTGTCTCTTAGATAGCCGCCACCGTGCTCTTCCCTGGCCCTAGCGGAAGCTGTGTGGGTTATCCGACAGCCGACGCTAAGCCATCACCGCAGAGCCACCGCAACCGATATCATCGATAATCGGTACGATCCGAACGCCCGCTAGGGGGACTAAAAGGAACCCCCTCCGACACCGAGAACCGCCTACACCGAGAGCCGCCATCACCCGTACGATCCGAACGCCAGCTAGGGGGACTAAAAGGAACCCCCTCCGATACCGACAGCGTTAACTACCCGTACGCTACACCGAGAACCGCCTACACCGAGAGCCGCCATCAACCGTACGATCCGAACGCCAGCTAGGGGGACTAAAAGGAACCCCCTCCGACACCGAGAACCGCCTACCCCGAGAGCCGCCATCACCGAGAACCGCCATCAACCGTACGATCCGAACGCCAGCTAGGGGGACTAAAAGGAACCCCCTCCGACACCGACAGCGTTAACTACCCGTACGCTCCAACGAGATACACACGGTGCGTCCGAAGGACGCGTCGCCTCCGAAAGAAGTTGGAATCACCGTTCATTTTAAATATTGTTCTTGTTTATATATTGTGTGTAAATAAATCAATAACTTCCGAAGGTTCGAACGCGTTTCTGTTCTAGCGTTTACAAACCACCCACCCCTGTCTCCGGCTGAAAAGCTACCTGGGCAGTGCGCTCACCTTGCGGTGCTGTGTAACGTTGCACCCTCCTACGCCTTTGATATTCTCTCCGTGTCCTAAGGCGCTGCCTCCTCGCCTCCGCAATCTGGGGAGTCCACCAGTATACAGGTCGACGCCTCCATGTTCCCGCCGAACGAGAGAACCTTCTGCAGAGATCGTCTGCAGAGGCCGGGCTCGCCTCATCTGCTTGGTCCACTAATTCTTTCCGTAGGCCTTCTATATCAATCCTAACCCGAGGGGCCCTCGCTTCGGTTCCCATGTAGTTGGTCCCCGCCTGGAGCTCAAAGTACAGATACCTGTGCCCGCTGCAGGTCTCCTCCTCCAGTACCCTCCAGTCTCGGAGCTCTGCCGCACTCACACCCCTCGCCATTGTTACATCTATAACCGACATCCTGCTGCCTCTCGCGAACGTTGGTAAACTCCCGACGTTTTGTATTACCATCCCCATCCTCCCGGCAGCCTCCATCAGCAAGGCTCCCCTGCGGTCTTCTCTCCTAGAACCCCAGGCCTGTGATTTGGCGTTGAAATCACCCCCAACGACGGCTGCCCCCTGGTGAGAAGACAAGCCCCTCTCTAGATCCCCCAATAGCGTCAGAAACACGCCCTCCTCCACGTTCGGCGACACGTAGCAGCTGAAGAATGGGACGTTCCCCACTTTCATGCCTGCCACCCCTTCGGCCCTCCACCTGCAATCAGCCGTTTTTTTTTTTTTTTGCCGCAGCTTTATTTGATTCCACCCCCGCCGGAACCGTCGTTAGACATTACTTCGGCGGGGGGGCTGCGAGTTTGATGGCGACGGCGAGAACAAACCTCTCACCGCCGCCACAGTTGTTAAAAAGAAAAAAAAAACAATCCAAGAGAAATACAATCAAATCAAAAGTAAAATTAAATTAAATGTAAAGTTATGTATAATGTAATAAAACAAAATAAATAAAACTAACTAAATACAATAAAATGACCAACCAGTAACAAAACAATAAAATATACCAAAACAACCAAAATAAACTATATAATGCAAAATGAAATAAAACTAACAATCCCCTCAGTGGTTACCCACTCCCCCCCCCCCGGATGCCTGTTGGCGACCCCGTTCTTCCTCGCACCTGGTGCGAACCACCGTCTCGAAGAACGAGGCCACCGTATCCCACTCCTCGCTGGAGTTCACCATGGCGGCCACCACACTATCTACCGCCATGGCTCCCCCCAGCACCTCCTCAACCCCCACCCGCAGAGCGGCCCATCTGCGGCAGGCAAACAGAGCATGCTCAGCGGAGTCAACCTCCGCCTCGCAGTCCCTGCAGCCTGCCGACGCCTCCTTACCTATCCGGCACAGGTATTCACCGAACGAACCATGTCCGGTGAACGCCTGTGTCAGGTAGTAACCCATCGAGCCGTGAGCCCTAGAGTGCCAGCTCACGAGGTCGGGGATGAGTCGCCTCGTCCACTCACCCTTCCTCGCTCGTTGCCACTCCAGCGCCCACCGCTCCAAGGTCTCCCGCCTCTTGGCCGCTCTGCACCCCTTCGCCGCTCTCCCTGCCCAAGCTTCCGCCCTCTCCTCCACCAGCAGCCGCAGGGGAATCAGGCCCGCCAGCACAGCGACTGCCTCCGAAGAGACAGTCCTGTACGCACAGCAGACGCTGATCCCCAAAGCACGCTGGAGGGAGTTGAGGGCCCCCACACATACTCCCACCTTTAAGGCCTTCCCCCAGACCGGCGCAGCATACAGGACAATCGAGTATGCCACGCCGGCCAACACCCTCCTCCTTGCAGTGGAAGGTCCCCCCACCCTGGGCATTTGCCTACCTATCGCCGCCACAGCTCTCATGGCCTTCCCGGCCACCTCTTTAACATGCTGGTTGAACGCCAGACGGCTATCCAACGTCACCCCGAGATATCTGGCGCTACCGCTCGGCCGCACGAGAACCCCCCCGATCCGCAACTCGATCGGGAGGACTCTCCTGCGTCCGTTCGGCAGCAGCAGGATCGTCTTCTCAGGCGCAACCGAGAGATCATTCGCGGCCAGCCACCCAACCACCGCATCCGCAGCCTCCTGCAGGTGCGCTCCCAACACATCCGCATCCCTCGCCGAGGCGACCAGGGCGAGGTCGTCAGCGTAGGCCGTCAGCCTACAACCCCCGGGCAGCTCTACCTCCAACACCCCGTCGTAGAGCAGGTTCCACAGGGTCGGTCCAAGGACCGAACCCTGCGAGACCCCCCTACTCACCTCCAGCCACTCTGAGCGCCCCCCACCCCCGTCTACCCTTACCGCTCTGTCATCCAGGTAGCTGGCAAGCATGGCCAGTAGATAACCGGAGACACCCCTCCTCTGCCCGCCCTCATTATGAGGTCCCAACTGGCCGAGTTGAAGGCGTTGCGCACGTCGAATAGTACAATAGCGCACCACTCGACAGTGCGCCACGTCCCCTCCCTGGCCAGTCTTACGCACCCCACAACCTCCTCTATAGCGCCCGTACACTACGCACACACTGGTAAACACGTACGTCACTTCGCAAGCCCTCCGAACGTGTATATTCAAATGAACCAATCAGAGCGTTATACCCCGCCTTCGAGCGTGATTTCCTCCGAAAAAGGAAAGTGCTGGGGATCTCCTCTCGAGTTCTTAAAACCGAAAGAATTCGCTCTCGAGGAGTTGTTATAAGTGAAGTTTCGGTGTACAAATTTATTGAAAATGCATCAATCGGAAACGTCTCCGGATAATTTAATGTTCGATTTGCCCATCGAGACCGCCCTTAAAAACCCGACGTCGATCCCCCGAAATACCTGTCGCTTTCCAAGCTACCTACCGCGACGGACAACGATAAATTATTCGCGACCTCTCGACGGTCAAAACTGCAAAACAAAGACGACGATTAAAAACGCCTACTTTTATTCGAATTTCGCAATACAAACGTCCTCTTTGCATCCAAATAAATTAAAAAATTCCTATTCGCTTAATACCGTATTTATTCTAATAGGCAGCGCACCTCCAAGCTGAAAAAAGTTATAGACAGCGCGCTGTTTATTAGAATAAATCGGTATCGATACCGGTAACGGTATCTTTTTTAATTGCATCACAAAAAAAAACTACTCTATAATGATCACGTCGTCGTCGGAAGGTGGATTTTGTTGCGGCCTCGTCGCTTTCGGCTTTTTGACGACGCTCACCGAGAGCGGCGTGTTGGGCGGCAAATTGTACGGCGGCGCGGCGGTTTTCGGCGCGGACGACGACGACGACGACGACGAGCCCTTCTTTTTCGTCGAGTTCAATTTTTTGTTACCAAAATCCCATGCTGGTTGTTCGGACGACCTGCTGGTTTTGGGAATTGACACCTACAACGATACAAACGGGACGTTCCATTAAAAACGAAACTGTTCGTTCGTCGAACCGCGAAAATACAAACCAGAAAGCCAGTCTTAAATTTGTTAACAACAACACAGATGGCACTATTTCAATCTACGTCGCATGCTAGGGTTCTACTATTCTATTTTGTTTTTTTTTACTTCTAAAAGGGTTAAAACGGGTTATCTCGATCATTACCTGACTAATAGATATTCCAGAGTCCAACGAAAATGACGGTAGATTAACATGCGGTTTACTACTAGGTTGAGTAGAGAAAGTTGATGTCAGTTGACCTTTACCTTTTTCATTAATTTTTCCCTCGACCGACAAGTTGTGCCGTTTTTGCTTGTCGGCCAGTTTTTCTTGCAACGTTTTTCCGGCGCCCGCGCCCGACAGTTTTAACGGCGGCGCGATTATGTTGGCGTGCGCGACGGGCGTTATCGTTAAATTCGAGCGTTCCTTCAGCATGCTGGCGGCCGACAGGTAGTCGGTTTGAGACGTGGAGGGCTTGACCGACGGCAGCGACATCTTTTTTTCCTAAAAAACGAATCGATATAGAGGGGGAAGTGTCGTGTGCAGTGCGGGACATAATGATAGGGGCACCCGCTTTTTCGGCCGTAGCGGGCTGTCGACGAACTTTGGCGAAGCGCGCATTTCACCATTCGAAAGGGCAGCCGAAACAACGGTAGTTACTCGTGAAGTCGAAACGAAACGACGAAAATTTGACATTTTCCTGAAGACATTTTGAAAAATGGTCCAATTTTGCCGGCACATAATGATAGGGGCACCAGCTTTTTCGGCCGTAGCGGGCTGTGGACGAACTTTGGCGAAGCGCGCATTTCACCATTCAAAAGGGCAGCCGAAACAACGGTACTACTCGTGAAATCGAAACGAAGCGACGAAAATTTGACATTTTCCTGAAGACATTTTGAAAAATGGTCCAATTTTGCCGGGACATAATGATAGGGGCACCCGCTTTTTCGGCCGTAACGGGCTGTGGATGAACTTTGGCGAAGTGCACATTTCACCATTCGAAAGGGCAGCCGAAACAACGGTGTTACTCGTGAAGTCGAAACGAAACGACGAAAATTTGACATTTTCCTGAAGACATTTTGAAAAATGGTCCAATTTCGCCGGGACATAATGATAGGGGCACCCGCTTTTTCGGCCGTAGCGGGCTGTGGATGAACTTTGACGAAGCGCGCATTTCACCATTCGAAAGGGCAGCCGAAACAACGGTGGCACTCGTGAAGTCGAAACGAAGCGACGAAAATTTGACATTTTCCTGAAGACATTTTGAAAAATGGTCCAATTTTGCCGGGACATAACGATAGGGGCATCCGCTTTTTCGGCCGTAGCGGGCTGTGGATGAACTTTGGCGAAGTGCGCATTTCACCATTCGAAAGGGCAGCCGAAACAACGGTGGCACTCGTGAAGTCGAAACGAAACGACGAAAATTTGACATTTTCCTGAAGACATTTTGAAAAATGGTCCAATTTTGCCGGGACATAATGATAGGGGCACCCGCTTTTTCGGCCGTAGCGGGCTGCGGACGAACTTTGGCGAAGCGCGCATTTCACCATTCGAAAGGGCAGCCGAAACAACGGTACTACTCGTGAAGTCGAAACGAAGCGACGAAAATTTGACATTTTCGTGAAGACATTTTGAAAAATGGACCAATTTCGCCGGGACATAATGATAGGGGCATCCGCTTTTTCGGCCGTAGCGGGCTGTGGACGAACTTTGGCGAAGTGCGCATTTCACCATTCGAATGGGCAGCCGAAACAACGGTGGTACTCGTGAAGTCGAAGCGAAGCAACGAAAATTTGACATTTTCCTGAAGACATTTTGAAAAATGGTCCAATTTCGCCGGGACATAATGATAGGGGCACTCAATGTTTTGAAATCGTTTCACCGTTTTTGATGTCCGTATTCACTGTTATTCATTAGACTGCTGTATTTCAGAGTATATTTTGCGTGCTCGAATGAGCTCGAGAAGGGTCAGATTAAGGTTCTCCATGCCGAAGGTTTGAGCAACCGCCAAATTGCTTTAAGGATCAAGCGAAGTGGCAACGTTATCGGCTCCTTCTTGAAGAATCCCGAAGAATACGGTACCAAGAAGTCTCCTGGCCGCAAAAGGAAACTGGATTCCCGTGCACGTCGACGAATTCATCGAACTGCATCCAATTCGCAGAAGTCGGCGCGGAATATCAAAGATGAATTGAAGCTGGACGTGAGCAGTAAAACGAGCTCCGCATCTTGTGCGACAAAAGATGAAAACAGCACCGAAGCTTGACGTCGCCCACATCGCGGCTCGCAACAAAATCGCTCGCGAATGGATGGGTTTTGGCGAGAAGTGGGACCGCGCAAGTTACTGGTAAGATCGAGAGGGAATAACTAAATTTTTTTTGCCGTCGGGTTGTCTTTTCTAATGAAAAGAAATTCAACTTAGATGGTCCGGACGGGTTCTCCTACTACTGGCGAGATTTACGCAAAGAACCCAAGACATTCTCTACCCGGAATTTTGGTGGCGGCCCAGTAACGATCTGGGCGGGATTCGGCGTTTTTGGCAATACGTCTCTGGCTTTCTGCACTCCAAGAATGAAAAGCGAGGATTATCAAAAGATCCCCGAAGACCATCTCTTGCCGCTCTTCCAACGTTTCCCGACTGCCCGGCTTATCTTTCGGCAAGATAATGCTGCCAATTCACGCGTCCAGGAGCACGAAGAACCGGCTCGAAGACCCAGTTCTCGCCTGGCCAGCGCGCAGTCCCGACCTCAATCCTATCGAAAACCTGTGGGGTTTGATTGTCCGGGCTGTCTAAGCGCACGGAAAGCAGCACAAGGACGCCCAAGAGCTGAAACGCGCGATCTTGAAGGCCTGGGACGACGTGACCCCGGAGATGCTCACGAAACCGACCCGTAATGTGCCGAATCGAGTCGCGGAATTGATTGAAAAGAAAGGAAACGTGATTAGTTATTAGTTGTGTCTATATTTACTTGGCAATGCTTCTTTATTTGTTGTTTCCTGCCTATTAAAACGGGTTTTTGCTCTGTGCCCCTATCATTGTGTCCCGGCGAAATTGGACCATTTTTCAAAATGTCAAATTTTCAATCGCTTTGTTTCGACTTCACGAGCACCACCGTTGTTTCGGCTGCCCTTTCGAACGGTGAAATGCGCACTTCGCCAAAGTTCGTCGACGGCCCGCTACGGCCGAAAAAGCGGGCGCCCCTACCATTATGTCCCGCACTGTAGTAAGACTATCCGTAAATGTTTAAACACAAACCTCGGTTATGGGCAGGTTAATCGTTACCGTCTCCTGCCCCTTCGCCTTGGGCAACTCGCCGGCAGGATACTTGTACGCGGACGTCTGAGGTAAGTTTTTGCTGAAGCCGGCCGTCGCGTATGCGGGTTTCGTGGCGGCCTTGCTCGCGTAGTCGGCGGCCAACCAGCCGGACGTGGACAGGTTCGGCTTCGAAGTCGTCGCGTACCGATCGATCAGCTTCTTCAACAGGCTCGGGTTCAGATTGGACAGGTTCTGGCCGAGCTGGTTGGCCGCCATCGAGTTTAGGTTCGCGTTCGTCATCTGTCCGAAGACCTGCACCAGCTGGGAGGGATTCGGCGGCGGCGTCTTCACGGAGGGCACGGTGAATTGGGCGAATTGAGTTTGAAAATTTATTTCGTTCATTTTGCTCAAGGCGTTGTACTGTCTCAGCAGTTCCTCTTGATACTTCAACATGTAATTCATCGTCTTCTGGTCGTACATCATGTTCTGCCAGGAGTACGTGCCGGACGAGGGCGCGGCGCCCCTCCCCCTGGGCGAACGGCACGATCCCGGCTGTTTCGGGCCGGGAGGTCTGCCTCGGGGCCTACCCAACGTCGGGCGCTTCAGAGGTTGATTCGCGTTCGACGGCGCGGCAGCGGCCGCCGGCGTCGGCAAAACTACCGGCTAGAACACATTTTAAATTAGCGAACATTTCAAGAAATGAAGCAAACATTTACGGGAGGCACCAGCACTGCGGTCACGTTCTGTTTCGGTTGCTGCTGTTTGAGTTTCTCCGTCGTCTTGTGCTGTTGGCAGTGTTTGACGGCCATTTCTAATACGTTGACATTGTCGAGGGGCTAAAAATCATACACCTCGCCGTTAATCGGTAAAAAACAAGCGAATTAACGAATAAGAAACCTTATCCTGTTGAGATCTCTTGTAGATGTCGCCGAGCATCCCCGCAAAAATCCCTTCCTTCTGGGGGATGTGCTTTTGGACGCGCTGGTACGAACGAAAGATTTCCAACATGAGCTTCTGGACGGCGCCCGCGGCGCCGACGGTCTTCGTCTGCGTTCGTAACGCTTGGACGCACAACGAAAGCGACTGCTCGGACAACTGCTCGCGTTCGGAGTGCCGCATGTATATCCTGGAAATTTCGAATGAACCAACCGTTCGCATAAGGAAGACCAATTTTACTTGTCGGCGTCGGGCGTGCGTCTCAGCTGCAGACAGACGTCCAGCAACATTTTGTGGTCGTTATTTTGACGCAGGACCTGCAACAGAATGGTGACGCAGCGCGCCATGTGGGCGCCCAAAGATCCCGGCCGATCGATCTCGCTCGACGGAATGCGCCACACGCCCTAAAAATGGTACGATTGAAACCGGGCTCGTCGCAACCGAGTCGGCCTTACGTTAAAGAAATTATTGGCCTTGTGTTCGGCAAATAGTCCGGAAACGGTAACTCCACTCTTACACTTATACTCGCCCAACAGCAATTGCTTGCACCTTACGAGGTCTCTCTTCGCCTTGTAATTGAAGTACAGATGCACCAAACGATAGAGGGCCTTGTAGTTTTGAGGGAAACGTACCATGCACTGTTCCAACCCTGTCGAGTAAATCGAGTTAAACCGCAGAAGGCAAAGGACCCCCGCAATTGTTAGGTGTAAATTAGGTTTCCGTCAAATGATCTAAATTTTTTGATATACGAGGCGCGTTTTTTAAGTAAGTACCGTTTTGCGATTCCGCCGCCGCAGCGCTACGGTCGGCGTTCCGCGCATGCGCGCTGGTTACCTACATCTCTTGTCTACGCACTGACGCCATTACAGTCTGATTCTTCATTGTATACGTTGTTTACTGAGTGTTTAAGATGCCTCCGACAATAGTGAGTTCCGCCGATTGTGAAGTACGGGCTGTTATACGATTTCTTAGTGCTAAAGGCGTAAAACCGATCGATATTCATCGTGAGATCTGTGAAGTTTACGGACAAAACATTATGAGTGATGGAATGGTAAGGAAATGGGTGAGAGCATTTAAAGATGGCCGCACAAATGTGCATGATGAAGAACGGTGGGCGTCCTTCGGTCGTTAATGAAGATTTGCTGCAGAAAGTGGACGAAAAGGTGAGAGAAAACAGACGCTTTACAATTTCATCATTGTGCGACTGCTTTCCTCAATATTCTCGTAGTGTTTTGTATCGCATTGTGACCGAGAGATTGAATTACCGGAAATTGTGTTCACGTTGGGTTCCAAAAATGTTGACGGATTTGCACAAAACCCAACGTTTAGGCAGTGCATTGACTTTACTTGAGCGGTACCACAATGAAGGTGAAGATTTTTTAGAGCAAATTGTTACTGGTGACGAAACATGGGTGGCCTACGTCACACCAGAATCGAAACAACAATCCATGGAATGGCGACATTCATCATCACCCAAAAAAGTGAAGTTTAAGCAAACAATTTCTGCCCGGAAAATCATGTGCACAGTTTTTTGGGACAGAAAAGGAGTATTGCTAGTGGAGTTTCTGCCTCGTAATGAGACAATCAATGCAGCGTCTTATTGTGAGACATTGAACAATCTGCGTCGTGCAATCCAGAACAAAAGACGTGGCAAGTTGAGTAAGGGTATCGTTTTGCTGCATGACAATGCCCGTCCGCATGTGGCTAATCGGACCAAAGATCTCATCAAATCTTTTAAATGGGAAACTCTAGATCATCCTCCATACAGCCCTGATCTGGCGCCCAGCGACTACCATTTGTTCCTGCACTTGAAGAAACACCTGGGTGGTCAGCATCTTCAAGACGATAACGAAGTCAAAACATTTGTGATACAGTGGTTAACAAGTCAGGCGGCAGAATTTTATGAGGAGGGTATTCAAAAACTGGTGCCACGTTATGACAAGTGCCTCAATATTCACGGAAATTATGTAGAAAAGTAGATTAAGGTACAGGCTTTCATGTAAAAATAAAATTATTGCGATATCTTTGCACGTCTTTTTTTAATTCCAAAACGGTACTTACTTAAAAAACGCGCCTCGTATTACTCTATACATCCTCCCGATCAAAAGTCCCAACGGGCATAAAGTCCCGAGGACTCGAAATTTTGAGCTGCCGACCCTCAAAGTTCAACATCTTGCCTATGTAATAATTCACAGTAGTGGGATCTGTGGATTAATACTAGGTTAACATGTTGAATATTTCTCACCCCGTCAAGGATGGCAGTAGGAAGAACGACTATGAGAGATATTCGTCCTCCCTCGCGCTAGGGGTTGATTTAGGGGTAGAAAGGGGGTGGCGTCCGCGTAAGCTCGAAAGCAACTATTTGAAATGAATTTTTTTAATCACCACTTTTTAATTATACCAAAATACTCTGTTGTCATAGCTTAGTAATGTTTTTGGCCGCCAGGTGGTGTAGATTCCGCTGTTGCTCATCAGTAAGAGTAAGGGTCCGTCCGAGGAGGCGAGTTTTAGGCCGATCTGTCTGCCGAATGCCATATCTAAGTTGTACGAACACATAATAAGCGCGCGCCTAAAGGAGGAGATTGAGGCCCGGGGCGGATGGAGTGACTCCCAATATGGTTTTAGGGAGGGCCGGTCGACGACGGCGGCCCTATTGAACCTACAGAGGGCGGTCAAAGAACAAAAGCAGACACCCGAAGCCTAACTTCGTGGTGTTGATCACTCTGGACGTTAGAAACGCATTTAATTCGGTCCCGTGGCCGAGTGTCATTGACGCGCTGGTCAACTTGGAATTACCACCTTATTTGGTGAAGATCGTGTCGCAATACCTCTTGGAGAGAAGTGCCATTGTGGAAGGGGATGTCCTTCTGAATATGAAGTGTGGCGTTCCGCAGGGTTCGGTGCTAGGCCCAACCCTGTGGAACTGTTTTTACGATGGTCTTCCCGCCGGGGGTCAGATTAATCGCTTACGCAGACGATCTGGCGCTAGTGGTAAGTGGTCGTAGCGCTGGGATCGTTCAGAAAAAAAGCCAATACGCAATCCGAAGGGTTGTGGATTGGTTGGGGACACACGGGACGGGACTGGCCACTGAAAAGACAGAGATGGTGGTGCTGGCTGGAAGGTACTCTCTGAAGGAGCTATCGGTGGAGACGGAGGGCGTCATCGTGAGGAGCCGGAGAGAGGTAAAATACCTCGGTATTTGCCTCTCTCACAATATGAACCTTGGTGTCCACATTACCAACGCGGTGAAGAGGGCGGAGAGGAAGGCGGCGATGCTCTACCGACTGATGAGTAGGGTGAGAGGCCCGAAGGCGAGTAAGAGGAGGGTCCTTTTCAGCGTTGTGTCTTCTATGGTGCTGTATGGGGCACAACTCTGGGCTGGATGGTTGAACACAAAAAAGTACAGAGTTCTGATAAACTCTGTTCAGAGGAAAGCGTGTATAAGGATTACGTCCGCGTACAGGACGGTGTAGGTGGTGGCGGGGACGGTTCCACTGCACATAGTTGCTATGGAGGCGGGGAGCGAAGGTTCAGGTTCTGCCAGAAGATCCTTGGACCCGTTGGACCTTTGGCAGAAGGAGTGGGAGGTACTGAAAGATACGGCCGCGTGGACGAGGAAGCTTATTCCCCAAATAGCAATATGGATGGATAGGAAGCATGGGGAAGTGAACTATTTCCTCACGCAGCTGCTCACAGGACATGGGAATTTTAAATCATACCTGTACAGGTTTAAGCGTGCGGATTGCCCCTCTGCGGATGTGGTAGGGAGGAGGGAATCGTGGAGGAGGAAATCGTCGAGCACGCCTTCTTTTACTGCCCGCTCCGGAGCGAGTTGAGGAGAGTGGCAAATGCGGCTGTGGGTCAGACGTTGACCCCGTATAACATCGTAAACATAATGCTTGAGAGCTGCGAGAACTGGGCGGCCGTTGGGAGCTTGGCGGAGGGAGTTCTCAAAGAATATCACTAACATGTTGTAAGAAGAAGATCCTTAGGGGTATGGGCAAGACGGGCAGAGGTCCGTAACATCTGAAAAGCGGCGCCTCCCCGAAGTAATACCTCACGGTGGTCCCGGGGAGGTTAGATTACAGTTCGCTGGAGGAGGGGTTTAGTGGGTAGTCCTCGGGGCGTATGTTCCGGGGGAGTCCCACACCCCCGGCAGAATGACGGGCGTGCGTAAACGCATTCTCCTCCTCCCAAAAAAAAAAAGGTGGCGTAGATTTATCTGCAATAGAAAAGCTCCTTGAATGATTAATAAAGGAGCTTGTTTCAGCAATTATTCAAATACTCGTTATATGCTATTATAGCGAAGCTTTGAAATACTTTCTTTAATTACGTTGAAATAGTCATTTTGAAATCTTGAAAATAGTTTAGTAACACTTTTGGCCACCAGGTGGTATAGGATTTTCTGCGATAGAGTGGCTCTCTTAAAGGCTCAATAAAAGAGCTCGATTCTATGATAAACGACTTACTCGCTACAGATTATTAGCAACGCGCAGAATTAGTTTCTTTTTTACTTAGGCACATTATGGCACGTCGTATTCGATGTTTTGTTTGTAATGATCAATTTCCTTCTAGAGTCATGAGGATTGTTCTTAATTTCAACAATGAAAAGATTGAAATCGCGAAACATCATAGAAAAGAACTTGATCATCGACATGTCGAAATCAATAATCACGCTCGAGTTTGTATTAATTGCGATGAAATAATAAAAGCCGATTTGGAAAACATGAACAATCCTGAATGTTAACGCTTACAAGTTATAAAGCAAAAGTCGACAGCCTGTTGCTTTATATGTAACAATATTGAAGGTAAGGTATGAAGGGTATTGAAGGTATTGTAAAAAAAGGAGATATAACGCAGCTTGACAACTACAGACCTATTAGCTTGCTTAGTCACCTCTATAAGCTATACACTCGCATATTAACATCTAGATTGGAAGCAAAACTTGATTTCTATCAGCCACGAGAACACAGGCTGGTTTTCGCTCCGGATACGGAACAAACGACCATCTTCAATGCATAAAAATACTAATCGAAAAAACCATCGAGTACAATAGACCTTTAGTACTAATATTCGTAGACTTCCAAAAAGCGTTCGACACAGTAGAAATGCACGCAATCCTAAAAGCTTTGAAAGGGAGTAGGTTGGATTATCGATACACCAATGTCATCTATAACATCTACAAGCATGCAACAACCACCATAAAACTCCATGATGCCACGCAAAAAATTAACATCACGCGGGGAGTCAGACAAGGCGACACTATGTCACCCAAATTATTCACAGCAAGTTTTGGAACGCGCCGTTAAAACTTTAAACTGGGAGAACAAAGGCATAGATGTAGACGGCGAAAAGTTAAACAACTTGCGATTCGCAGATGACATAGTGTTGATTACAAACAATCTAGGCGAAGCTAAAGAAATGCTACAAGAACTGCAAAACGCAACACGGATGGTGGGGCTAAATATAAACTATACCAAGACAAAGATGATCACAAATCTAGTCCCTAATGGAAATATACACATCAGAGGATAAGAAATAGAGCTAGTTGAAAGGTATATATATTTGGGGCATGAGGTTAAAATCAGCAGGGATAACCAAACCTGCGAACTCCTGAGACGAATTAATTTAGGCTGGGCGGCATTCGGCAAACTCAGGTACATCTTTAAAGATAGCATCCCTATGAGTTTAAAGAGGAAAACTTTCAATACATGTGTTTTGCCTGTGCTTACCTACGGGGCAGAGTCTCTAACCCTGACCAAAACATCAACAAGAAAACTGAGTATTGCACAACGAAAGATGGAAAGATCGATGTTGGGAATAACACTGAAAGATAAAATAAAAAATGAAGAGATGCGTAGAAGAACGGGAGTAGAGGACGTAATAGAAAGGATAGCCAAATCGAAATGGCGATGGGCTGGCCATGTGGCGAGACAGACAGATGGAAGATGGACAAAAAAGATTATTGAGTGGAGGCCGAGGGCTGACAAGCGAAGTCAAGGGAGACCACCCACTCGGTGGACGGACGATTTGAAAAGAATTTCAACAAACTGGGTTGCAACTGCACAGGATAGGGGATTTTGGAAGGATCTGGAGGAGGCCTATGTCCGACAGCGGACAATACTGGCTGGATGATGATGATGAATATTGAAAGTGATCTTCATCATCTTTCTGTCGAGGCAAGAGTAAAAATATACCTTGACACTAATATATATATATATACCTATTTCTAGTCGTGTATGTTATGTCCATCTTGACGACAGAATGCATCTGCACAATTTTTTGTACGGTGGTTTGAAATCGATAAATAGACCAATAAGATTAGCGGGTTCGGAGGTTGGCAACTTTTTTGTTGAGTTACGCAGAGTAGCTACATTACCCAGAGGAGATAAATTCATGGAAGAGAATGATTTAACGGACGCCGATTTCTATACGACGACTTCTTTGGCAAAGATTCAATTCGAACAGCTCTACACTTATTGTGATCCGGTTCGAGATGGACATCGACGGCACTTTGTTAAAAGGAAAGATCTCCTTTTATTTTTGTGCAAATTGCGTCAAGGTTTATCTGATGATTTTTTGCGCGTTATTTTCACTTGTAGGAGTCGCCGATCCGTTAGCGTGACAATAAGCATTGTTCGAAAATCACTAATGCCGCGATTTGTGCCTGAAAACATGGGCTTAACATGGCTATTACTCGCGAGGAATTTATAAATCAACATGTCACGGATTTTGCCAATGAGTTGTAAAATCCCAATCCTAATAATCCCAAGGTTTGTTGTCATTGTAGATGGAACGTACACTTATATTGAGAAGTCAAGTAATTACAAAACTTTTCAGTTCACAAAGGTCGACATTTAGTTAAGCCCGTTATGTTGGTTGCCCCTGACGGTTACATTTTGGATGTACTTTACAGACCATCCCAATAATGATGCAGCCATTCTTAGAAATGAGTTAGATTTGAATATAGATGGAATAAAAAATTGGTTTCGACCGGGTGATATATTTATTGTTGATCGTGGATACAAAGACGTTACTCCTTGTCTTAATGATGAAAATTATATAAGTAAAATGCCCGCTTTTTTAGAGCCACCACAACGACAATTAACAACTGAACAGGCTAACGAGTCAAGAGTGGTTACGATTCAAAGATGGATTGTCGAATCAAGAAATGGACACATAAAATCTATTTTTCAGTTTCTCGATGGAATTCTTCGTAGAGCTCGTGTACTGCATTTAAAAGATTTTTATCTAATATGTGGTGCATCAATAAACAAGTACCATGAACCTATTAGCGTGCAAGGAAAAACTCCCGAATTAGCTCGAAAAATAAAGGAAAGGATAGACGGGCCAAATATAGTACAGGCATACGTAGAACTAGAAAACTTAGCACGAAGAATTGCATTTTGGACTAAACTGGATGAAATAGAACTTCGAGGATTTCCAATATTAGATCTGAATTATTTGAAATCCCCAACTTTAGGGGTATATCAGTTAAGCTTATCGCCATCATAACATACAAGATAAACTAGATCATGATGGAACTGAAGTTTTCGAATTAGATGAGAATATAGAAATGCCAGGTCTAATACGTATTCGAGTATACTCGCGGTTTCGGAATGCTACCAAGTACCAACTATGGATTGCTTTTGAGCAAGATTTTGATGAAGAATTTAATCAAGATGGACCAATCGCAGGATATTATTGTACGTGCAAATCTGGCGCTCGAACATCGGGATGTTGTGCTCACATAGCTAGTGTCCTGTGGTATTTAGGATATGCCAGACATCGAGGTAATATAAGATATACCGACCAAGCCATGCTCAACTATATTCAGGATGCGGCAGGTAGGTGAAACAATCTTGAGAATAATGAAGAAATGGAAGATGACGCGAATGATGAAGAAATGGAGTCACTCAACAGCAAGATTATTAGAAATAATGTTTAGAGTTATGTTGTGCATTAAAAAATCATTTTTTATAGCTGAACTTTGCGCGTTCGCGGTTTCCACCCTCTTCCGCCCCTACATCTATTTCTTGTCTATCTCTCGTCCGCCCCTCGTGCAAGGGCGAGGACGAATTATTGAGCGAATTGATAATGAGAAATAATAATGAGATTTATTTTGCATATAAAAAAATCATTTCAAATAGTTGCTTTCGAGCTTACGCGGATGCCACCCCCTTTCTACCCCTAAATCAACCCCTAGCGCAAGGGAGGACGAATATGTCTCATAGTCATTCTTCCTACTGCCATCCTTGACAGGGTGAGAAATATTCAACATGTTAACCTAGTATTAATCCACAGATCCCACTACTCGAATGATAGCACCTGTGAATTGTTGCATGGGCAAGACGTTGAACTTTGAAGGTCAGTAGCTCAAAATTTCGAGTCCTTGGGACTTTTGATCGGGAGGATGTATAGAGTAATACCAGGTATGAAGTGAGCGTTAAGATACAAATGTGTTGATAGGGAACATTTGTTGTGAACGAGCCTTAATTTTTTTTTGTTTGGTTGGTATGACATCTATTAAACATATTTAATATACATCGAGTCATTGAACAAACAACATCATATTTTTTCATCGTGTTAAAAATGTCGAATTTTGTACCACAAAGTGATGATTTGCGGAAAGCATTGATTTTTTGTTTTCATTTGAAGAAAAGTGCTGCAGAGTCCCATCGAATGCTTGTCGATGCATATGGTGATCGTGCTCTATCAGAAGCAACATGCAAAAGATGGTTTCAACGGTTCAGAGATAATGATTTTGATGTGAGAAATGAAGAGAACGTGGAAGACCACCAAAAAAGTTTGAAGACGCCGAATTGCAAGCAATATTGGATGAAGATGATACTTTGAGTCAAAAGCAAATGTTGCACAGCAAACAATTTCTGACCGTTTAAAGGCCATGGGAAAGATCCAAAAGTGTGGAAAATGGGTGCCACACGAATTGAACGAAAGACAGATGGAAAACCGAAACAACACTTGTGAAATTTCGCTTCAAAGACACGAAAGAAAATCAGTTTCGCGTCGAATTGTTACTGGCGATGAAAAATGGATTTATTTTAAGAATCCTAAACGGAAAAAATCACGGGTTAATCCGGGACAACCATCAACATCGACTGCAAAACCAGATCGATTCGGCAAGAAGGCTCTGTGTTTGGTGGGATCAGAAAGTTGTGGTGTATCATGAGCTTCTAAAACCTGGTGAAACTATTAATACTAATATGGCTACAGACAACAAATGATCAATTTGAACCAGGCATTGATCGAAAAACGACCAGAATGGGTCAGAAGACGCGGCAAAGTAATTTTGTTACACGACAATGCGCCTGCACACAAAGCAAAACCGGTTCGGGATGCAATCAAAGCACTTGGCTGGGAGCCGCTACCCCACCCGCCGTATTCGCCAGACTTGGGCCCTTCCGACTACCATTTGTTTTCATCGATGGGACACTCATTGACCGAGCAGCACTTCGATTCCTACGAAGAAGTCGAAAATTGAGTGTCCGATTGGTTCGCTTCAAAAGACGAACATTCCTATTGGCGTGGTATCCACAAATTGCCAGAAAGATGGTCAAAATGTGTAGAAAGCAATGGTCGATACTTTGAATAAAAATTTTTTACTTTCCCATTCAAAATTAGTGTTTCATTTTCACGAAAAAACGCTCACTTCATACCGGTATACCTGGTATATCGAAAAATTAGACCATTTGACGGAATTAATACATACCGACGATACACCGATCCATCACATTAAGTACGTCCGAGTCCGACAAGTACACGTTATCGTTTTCGGAAGACATCGTCGACGAGGACGAGCTCGAATCTTCGCTCTCGGAATCGGAACTGGAACTTTCGCTCGACGACGAGGAGGCGGTCGTCGTTTCTTCCAGCGATTTCTACAAATTTCGGTTTATCGTTCAAATAAGTCCCGTGCGTAATACTCATTCCAACTTACGCGAACGCTTTCGGTCTTCTTGACTTGCCGAACATCCTTGTCGTCCTGATCGATATTTGTGGCGTCGGAATCGGTGTCGTGGATCTGTTCTTTTTCCATCGCCTGCCTCATCATCACGTCCATCAATTCCTGCACGTTACACTTGGGCGGCTTCTCGTCGTTCGCGTCGGACGACGCGACGACCTCCTTTTGCGTCGTTGCCCGCTCTTTGTTTTCCACCTCGTCCAGCATATCGTTCACGCACTTGA
The DNA here is from genome assembly GCA_036326145.1 of Rhagophthalmus giganteus. Lineage (NCBI taxonomy): Eukaryota > Metazoa > Arthropoda > Insecta > Coleoptera > Rhagophthalmidae > Rhagophthalmus > Rhagophthalmus giganteus. The sequence goes on along the minus strand of JARFJA010000077.1, from coordinate 131,815 downwards.
CGATCACCTGAAAATCGTCCGGTCTCGCGGAAACCGGCTCGACAAACTTGGTGGTCGTCTCGTACAGCTTCGACGTGTCCAAGCACTTCTTGAACATCCTCCCCGTGCCGCTCAGTATGTTCTTGCCCTCGTGCAGCTCGAGGAATTTCAAAATCGACGCGTGGATCCGATAGTGGATTTCCAAAGCTTCGACCGAAAGGTGCTGCGGATTGTGGTAGTTGATTTTTTCCGGATAAGCGGCGTTGTTCTCGCTAAGCAAGGCCGCCGCCTGAAACAAGTCGTTACACGTAAATGTCTTAATTGAGGCTCGATTTTTGTTTGAGTTTTACCGAGCAAGGACGCGCTCGAAGCGTTCTCAAAGTGATTACAACGCGCGCAACTTAAGTGTCATCATTTACGCGAGGCGATACCCGACGATCCGCGGCATTTACCGGGGGTCGTCAGACTATCGCGAAAATATCATGTTCCAAGTGCCACAAGCACCGCCGATCAGGAATCAGAATAACGGTGTTATATTAACACCTGTGCCGAAGACGCCAGAGATTACCATTAGCAACTTGCAAGCGCAGCTACAGCAGGCTGTGAATGAGATTAATCAGCTGAAAAGGCAAGTATGTTCTTTACAGGAGCGGAATGAGAAATTATTGCAATCAAACGCAAAGGGAAGATCGCCAGAAAAGAAATCATACAATCCAGCAAACTCGGAAGAACTCGTAGTCAGAGAAACGGATTGGCTCTTAGCTGAATCAAAAAAAAACTAAAAACAAAAATATGAAAAAGCGAAAGGCCGTCGAATCTCCTGAAAAAGTAGATGAGAGCCCAAAAAAGCAAGCAGATAAAATAGATAAAGTTATTAAACCACCGCCAGTAATACTAAGTAATGTAAAGGATTACCAAGTCGTTAACCTTTGATGACCCAATGTTCCAAAAATGGAACATATCTTTAAAACAACACTGCTGGACTTGGATCTAATCAATTGATTTGATATTTTGAATATATATGGTGGAGATGTTAAACTTTGACCCTGTCGATGCTCATGATGATATCTTTTCTGCATTTGTGATTGTTTTATTTTATAATTCTGCATTTTTATGAAATTTCAATGGATTTCATATCGTCGCATTTATTTTGTATTGAAATAAAACATTTACTTTTTTGATTGTTTCATTTTGTTCCCACATGTTTGGGCTATGCATATGTATTTTTATTATTTCACAGAATGATTTCGTTCGTGAGTTATGCACGTTTGAATGTCCATGTTCCATTTTTGGAACATTGGGTTCAACAACTTCAGGGTTCGAAGTTTTAATTTTGGATTTTTTCAGATAATTTTCTTGTTAGAATGTCAGTTCGTCGTTATTTAACTGTGCAGGAAGTTGTCGAGAGAATCGAAGCTGATCCAGAAATCCAAGAAGCTTCCACCTGTTGATAATCTGGAAGCATCAGATGTTGAAGATATCGATGATAATGACTTCGACCCTATAGAACCGGCTGATGTATGTGGAGAACTCGAGGTGCGAATTACCAAGATGGCACCAGATTCTGGAGAAAGTAGTGGTGATGAAGTATTAGCTGACTTGTTGGAGGAGCCACGCCGAAAGAGACAGAAAAAATTGCAACAGAGAATTACGCCAAAATGGTCGACCAATGCTACATTTTCAAAGCCACTGGAATCAGCCATCCCTCCGAGACTCGCCGAAATTCGGCCCGATTCGATTCCAAAATCACCATTTGAAGTTTTTGTCGAAGTTTTCGGGGAAGATTATTTCACCCATTTGGCTGAAATGTCAAATCTGTATGCCAGACAAAAATTATCCACGTCGAATACAGATAGCAACGAAATAGTGCGATTTCTAGGGATTTTGCCATTTAGTGGCTATCGCTGTGTCCCTAAAGAAAAGTTCTACTGGGCCACAGCCGAAGATTTGAGCAATAATATCATTCCCAAAGTGATGAGTAAAAAGCGATTTTTAGAAATAAAACAGTATTTCCATTTGGTTGACAATCTGCATTTGAGCGGCGGCAAAGCAGCGAAAGTTGCTCCATTCTATGATCACTTATCAACGCAATTCACTAAAATTGCTGGTGAAATGAATCGATGGTGCCATACTATGGTCACCACAGTTGCAAAATGTTCATTCGTGGTAAGCCAATACGCTTTGGCTACAAAGTGTGGATGATGTGTAGCCCTGATGGTTATCCATTTTCGATGAAAATTTACACTGGCAAGGATGATGCTAATGAAATTATGGAAGGTACCCTGGGTAGCCGTGTCATTCTTCACTTAGTGTCAGTTGTTGAGGATCCTAAATGTCATTGTTTATTTTTTTGATAATTTTTTCACTTCCTACGAACTGATGACAAATTTGAGCAGTCAAAGATTTGAACTGTTGGAACTGTACGTGATAACCGCACTTCAAAATGTCCACTTGTTCCTGTGAAAGAGTTTGCTAAGAAACCGAGGGGAGACTTCGAAGTTCAAGGTGATGGGCAGGTTGTTTGCATTCGATGGAATGATAATAGTGTGGTAACAATAATGTTTAATTGCACAACACATTTGCCATTGCAAAGTGCCAATCGGTATTCAGCCAAAGAAAAATGCAAGAAATCTATCCAACAACCTAAGCTGATTGCTGATTACAACAAAGGTAAATTTTATAGATTTACTTTCTAAAAGGCTTTGGAAAGCTTTTTTGGTTTCAGTTGTTTGGACATGTATTTACAATCATAATTCTTATCCAACTTGTTTCTTTTGAGGTATGGGTGATGTAGATTTGCTCGATCGTTTGATGGGAACATACAGGCCAAAACTGCGATCAAAAAAATGGCGGTGGAACTTATTTTCCAATGGGTTGAACATGGCTGTTGTGATGCCATTTCCCACTTAGAATTCCGAAGGGAAGTTGCAATTGTTGCAATGAAAGTTGGTTTGAGCGCACTTCGCCAAAGACGGGGTGGGCCTACTGCTGCAGTCAGTGCTGATGTGCGAGCTTCCAGTGCAAACCACTTTTTGTCCAACATTTCGCAGGGCCGTTGCAGTGTTTGTTCCGAGAATACAACGAAGTGGTGCGAATTTTGTGGAAAACGTCTTCGTGAGCGCCGCTTCCCGTTGTTCCACAATGTTTGAAAAAATCTGACTAAATTTCTCTAGTGTGCTTCATTTTTTCTTCGTGTGAAATGTTTTGAGAATAAAAATATATTTTGATCAAGTTTTGTATAGATTTGAACATGGCAACTATTTACATATATTTTTGAAATTACTATTAATTTCACACCTCGAAGGTCCCAACGTTCCAAAAATGGAACGTGCCACATTTCATTGAATATTGAAGATACCAAGATGAAACTTTTTGAGTATCATATTCATATTCCTTACATCAAAATACCATAAGGTGGATATATTTGGAAGAGTGTTTCAGTATGTGGACCTTCAAAGGTATATAAAACAAGTATGATGGGTAACAACCAAATTAAAGTAAACGTCAGCTCTAACGAAGAGTACAGAGCGCCGACAGCCTCGTTAAACAATTCTAATATTGAATGGCACACTTACGAAAATAAAGCCGTGAGGTCTATAAAGGTGATGGCTAGAAATTTACATCCTTCAACTGCACCAGAAGAGATCTCCAATGAACTCGAAGAAAGGAATTTTAAAATATTAAAGGTAACCCAAAAACTTAAGAGAAATACCGACAACAACAAGGTGAATTATATTCGCTTACCACTATATATGCTAGAATTTGATAGATCGGAAGATATCAAAAAAATATACGATATTCAATGCATTGACCATGTGAAAGTTAAGGAATAAGCAAACTCATCCCACAACGTAAAAGATGTCAAAGACATGGCCACACACGGAAGTTTTGCGAAGAACACCAGCCCGCGTGAAATGCGCAGGTGAGCATTTAACGACAAAATGTACTAATGAGCCAAGTAAATTGTTCTGAAGCACATCCAGCTAATTATAGGGGATGTACAATAGCCAAAGAGATACAGAAAAGAAGAGACGCGGCCAAAACAAAGAAGGCCTCTCCTCAACACAGTAAGGCCTGGAATATCTTATGCCCAACGCACACAACAAAAGATAGCCAACCAACACCTGCCCCATCGACACAACTGAACCATCTATGGTGCAGCTTATGCAGAATATGATGAATACATTAAATCGAGTCGATGCAAGGCTCGATAGATTAGAAGCCAGGAGCACCGGTGCCATACCAAGGACAAAATAAATTATGGACCAAAAAGATCTACGTATTGCTGTCTGGAATGCAAACGGCATTCTAAACAAAAAGCACGACCTCGAAGTCTTTCTAAGTACGCAACATACTGATGCCTGTCTCATATCAGAGACGCATATGATAAATCAATCATACCTCAAAATAAGAGGATATAAAACATATCATGTTATTCATCCGGATAACCAAGCCAGGGGTGGTAGTGCAGTCATAATAAAAGAATCACTCAATCACTTTGAAGAATGTCAACTAACAGTGGTTGGAATCAAATCAACAAAACAAACAATGAAAATAGGCGCTATATACTGCCCACCAAGATATAACCTCAAAAAAGACGATTATGCTACCCTTCTGAGACACTTAGGAGAGAGGTTCATTGTTGGTGGAGACTTCAACTCCAAACATATAGATTGGGGCTCCAGACTAACCACGACAAAAGGAAGAGAACTACCACTCAAGCAGCTACCACTCAACAGGAAAGCCGACCTACTGGCCTACTGATACCGATTTACTAGACTTCTTCATCGCTAGGAAAGTGTCCCCCAACTTCATAGAAGTGGAAGAGAGCTTCGATATGGACTCCGATCATTCGGCGATTATACTAACACTAAGCGAAAAAATAATAAAAAGAGCAGCTAGAGTTACCCTCACAAACAAAACTACCGATTGGGAGAGCTCTCAGATCGACCTTCAGAACAACATCAACCTGAACATCAGTCCGAGAACAACTGATCAATTAGAAGAAGAAGCTGAAAAATTCACCAGCCTTATCCAAACAACACTAAAGAGATTACACATATAACCAAAGGTGTAAATTATCCAGCCGAGATCAGAGAATTGGTCAAGGAAAAACGAAGAGCTAGAAGAAGATTGCAACAGTCGAGGGATCCCGCAGATAAAACCATACTTAATAACAAGACTCAACAACTCAGAAGAGAAATCCAAAAACTTAAAGAAGAATCTACAAGAGTTATCGGCATACCAAGAAACCGATTACTCGCTGCGGAAGGCAACCAAAAAAATTAAAAGACCCGCGACCTCTATTCCACCGATTAGAAACAATAACGGACCGTGGGCCAGAGACAATAAGCAAAAAGCAGAGTTATTTGCAGAACACTCGGCCGAGATATTTACTCCTGATCCAACGCGAGTAAATCAAGAGATCATTAATGTTGAAAATCAAAGAACTGAAAATATCGCACCGGTTACTCCAAAAGAAGTGGCAGACGAGATAAAAACTAACCTGAACCCAAAGAAAGCTCCCAGGACACGACCTCGTAACTGGAGAAATTTTAAAGCACCTGCCCAGAAAGGGTATAGTCATGTTGACCTACCTATTCAACGCAGCTCTTAGATTAAAACATGTGCCTGCATTTTCCATGCATGGAAAATGGCAGAAGTAATTATGTTACTAAAACCAGGAAAGCAACCTAATGATGTCAAATCATATAGACCAATTTCCTCCTGCCCATAGTCTCAAAACTCTTTGAGAAGTTGAGGCCAATAATAGAAAATAATAACCTAATCTCAGATTACCAATTTGGATTCAGACAAGAGCACTCTACAATAGACCGAGTGCATAGAATAACTGACGTCGTCGAACGTGCGCTAGAAGAAAAGCAAGTCTGTTCGGCAATCTTCTTAGATGTGGCGCAAGCCTTCGATAAGGTATGGCACGAAGGACTAGTATATAAACTAAACAAAATGTTACCAAAACAACCTAAAGGAGATCGAAGCAGGTGTGCCACAAGGCAGCGTGCTTGGGCCCATTCTATATCTATTATACACCAGAGACTTACCAGTGCTAGAAGAAACAGTCATTGCTACATTTGCTGTGGATCAAGACCAGGAAAGATCAGTTAGTAAGCTCCAGACAGTCAAGCAATGCGATAGTTGATCGGACCAGGCGACGGAGGATCAAATCTTGACGAGCTTAAATCTGTACAGGTAAATTACGCCAACAAGAAAATGGCCGACCCACGTCTGCTAAATATTAATGGAACAATTATACCGTACTCGACTAACGCAAAATGCCTCGGCACGAATCTGGACGTCAAACTTAGCTGGAAGGAGCACGTAAAGAAGAAAAGAACCGAACTAAACCTAAAATACAAACAACATTATTGGCCGATTGGAAGAAATTCAAAACTTTCAATCTCCAATAAAGGTACTAATCTACAATCAGATTTTAAAACCGGTGCTATTGTACGGCATTCAGCTTTGGGGCTGCGCTAGCGACTCCAACATAAAGAGCATACAAATGTTCCAGAACAAAGTTAAGGAAGAACCGTTAAGGAAGAGATGAAAAGGTTCGCTGGGAAAGCGCGAAGCCAGGCCTCACTTACATGTCAATGTAGAGGCTCTTCAGCTGCTGGACAACAAACATCAAGTCCGAAGATTGAAGAGAAGAAAACCTGCCGATCTTGTGTAATGTGTTGTGCACCAACCCAGAACACGGTGCGCGAGTGAAGTATAAATAGTTTAGAAGACATCATTGGATAGACTCTAGCCGTTAAGTATATAGTTTAAGATTTGATCAGAGTTAAATTAATGGTTAGTCTAAAGACTAGTTTTAATTACAGGCACAAGTGCTAATAAAAAAAAACAAAAAACGTTTGCACTCACGGTAAGATAATGTTGCAAATAATCGACGGGCTCCTTCCGCCTCTTTTCCGCCACCTTGCCGAGCATGTAATGATGCAACCAGCGCTCGTCCGCCTCGGTCTGCTCGGGCTGATAAAGGTCGAGGGCTCTGGTGAAACTGTTCCCCGCGCTGTCCAGGTAGCTCTCCTTTTGATTCTCAAGGACCTCGAACTTTTCCATGCTGAACGTGTCGGACTCGTACTTGAGCACGCGCGAACAAAACGAGTGCACCATGTACTCGAAGGCGCCAAACTCGATCCATAAGGTGACGTGGGTGGGCACGATGTCCAGGGCGCGTCGGAAACAGACCCGCGCGCTCCTGGACTTGTCCAGGAAGTCGCTCTCGTTCTTGAAACGTTCGCAGTGATTGAGCTTGTTCTCTATTTGGCTGGCGGTTCCCAGGGCCAAGTCCGCCCACGTGTCCAAGCGCACGGGGTTGATGCACAGGTCGAGGTAGAAATATTTCACGCTGCGCGCTATCTCGTTCTGCTTAAAATAGTAATCGCCCAACAGATAGTAGATGGAGCGACTTTTGTTGGGGAATCGTACGCTCAAAGGTAATTCGATCGACGTGCCATTCACGAAGTCCGATATTTTGGAAACGAACGGCTGGGGATCGCACTCGCTGGGCACCAGGGCGATGATACGTTGAAATAATTGTTCCAATTCGGACGAGATCGATATGGACTTGAACGAATCAAATTCGGGCAGCACGTAGGGACAGTTGAACTCGTACAGTTGCTGGGCGCGCTCCCACGAGAGCGGCAGAGGGCTCACGTTGTGGTCGGCGAGGTGTCGCGACACCTGAAAATAACCGGGTTAGAACTTTTTTTTTTTTAAGTTTATTATGCAATCTTTAACATCTAACAATAAGCATAAAGAAAGAAAAGCAAATATCACGTGCTATTTTAGATTGTGCACAGCCTCTGTGCCTACCTGTTCGTCACCGAACACAGCAATGGATATCAGATGAGATGATGCCTTGATTTGGTGGACAAACGAAAACAGGCAAAACTTACTGACTATAAACTCTACAGGGGGCTCAACAGAAAAGTCCGCCTCAGGATGAAAACGGAGAGAGAGAAGCATACTGGAACCAGGTAGCAGCTGAACTGGAAGAAGCAGCATCCAAGCATGAATATCGTATTCTCTACCGTACCCTGCGACGACTGAGCGGAAAAACCAAATCGGCGAATGACAATATCAAAAAAGCTGATGGGACGTTTGTGAAATCTTCTACAGAATGTCTGAAACGGTGGAAGGAATTTTTCGAAGAACCGCACAATCACGATTCCCCACATGCACCACTAGCAGCCCCTCCACCAATCCATCCTCCAAAAGATCCAATGGATGATATTGTGCCCGCAGTTGGAGAAGTAGAAGCAGCTATCAAATCGCTGAAGAATAACAAGGCACCAGGAGTGGATCAGGTCACTGCAGAAGCAATTAAAGCCTCCACTCATTAATCCTAATCATGTGGCGTGTAGAACAAGTGCCACATGCTCGGAAGAAAGCAATCATTGTGCCCATTCACAAGAAAGGTGACAATCGGGAGTGCAAAAATTACCGTGGCATCAGCCTCCTTTCCATTGCTGGCAAGGTGTTCATGAAGATTATCCAGACAAGGCTGCAAAAACATCGAGAACAGACCAGTCGAGAAGAACAAGCAGGTTTTAGACCTGGGCGAGGATGCCGTGACCAAATATTCTCCATTCGCCAACTAATGGAAGAAAGAATACAATGTGGGCAACGAGCTATAATAATATTTATCGATTTCAAGTCTGCCTTCGACTGTGTTCACTGGCCTGCCCCGTGGAAAACACTGGAAATGGAACACATTCCCAAAAAAATTATTACACTCCTAAAAACAGCATATAACGATTCAACAAGTCGGATACGGATTCAGAATGAACAATCTGAGGAGTTTGCAATTCGCACTGGAGTCCGTCAAGGCCTCTCCGCTGCTTTTTAACATCGTAGTGGATGCCATCATGAGGAAACCTCTCAAAGACAAAGTGGGAGTACAATATGCTGAAAACCACTTTGTGACTGATCTCATGTTTGCAGATGTCAGTGCTATTTTTGTGGATAATGATGCTGAGGCCACCAATGCCCTTTACAATATTGCCGAGACTGCCCATTCTTTTGGTTTGAAAACCAATGTGGATAAGACAAAAGTACTGGCATCAGATGGGTCACAGGCAACTGTTTACCTCGAAGGTGCTCAGATTGAACAAGTGCAGGAATTTAAATACCTTGGATCATTGGTGCAGGAAAAGAAAGTAGCATCGACAACAGAGATCCACAGCAGAATCGGGCAGGCAGCTTCTTTAAAACGGTGCCTGTGGAAAAAGAACAACATATCCACCAAAACGAAAATACGCCTCTACCGAACACTAATCCTGCCAATACTCCTCTATGGGGCAGAAACATGGACTGTACTTAAACTGGACATAAACAGACTTGAAGTATTCCAAATGCGTTGCCTGAGGCAAATTCTGAGAATCTCAATTTGCAATCGCATCACCAACGAAGCCATCCGTATGCAAAATGTGAACAACAACCATCTATTGAAGAGCTAATCCAACAACGCAGACTTCGATGGTTTGGCCATGTCTGCAGAATGGGCACAACTCGTATACCGCACAGCCTCCTCTGGAGGCAGAGACCCGCAATGTGGAGAGTACAGCGAACTGCGCCTAAGAAAATTTGGATCAAACAGACAAAAGAGGATGTAAAAAACCAACGACTGGACCTCATTGTGGCCAAAACTATTGCCATCGACCGCAAAAAAATGGAAGGTCATAACAGAGCAAATTCGGAATCCAGCGGCACCCACAGCAGCGTACTGGTTGCGTGGTCAGCATACCCCGCCAGCCGCCAGCTAGGGATCAAGAAGAAGAAGAAGAACAATAAGCATATGTGTGGATTTACAATTGACATGTAGAAGAGATATGCTCCAGTGAGCAATAATCTCTATATGTTTGTGAACTTAATTAACTATTCTAGTGGTTATGAACTAACTAAGTCAAGTGGCGTTTTACGCTTTAACCTGTTTGTTTGTTCACTGTTGTCTAGTAAATTTAATGCCAGCACATTTGGGTGGTTTTCCAATCGTTGTATGTATTTTTCACTGCACTGCTCAATCGTTTCACTCACTGGTGGGCACTTGCAAATCATTGTGGACATCTTTATTTGTCACAAACCATGGGGCGTCCGTAATGGCTCGCAGCACTTCAGATTGAAATCTGTCGATGGTAGCGAGATTTGATTTTGATGCTGTTCCCCAGAGCTGCAGCCCGTATCTCCATGCTGGCCCGAAGACAACGTTGTATGCTAGTAGTTTGTTTCGGAGTGAAAGTTGAGACTTTCTTCCCAGTAACCAATAATGCTTTCGGTTTTTTCCAGATGTGTTGGCGCCATGTCAGCCCCTTATCTAAGTGTAAGCCAAGTGTAACGCTGTCTGTTGTAGGTACGGGCCGGTTTGCTATCGTTACTTGCGGTGAACCTTCTCGACATTTAGTAAAGACGACACGATCGGACTTAGTCTCGTTTATTTTAATTTTCCACTTTTGGGTCAATCTATGGATTTCGTTAATGCTGCGTTGTAGTATACGGCTTGCCCCGACTGGATTTTTGTGCGTGGCTAGAAATGCAGTATCGTCTGCGAAAGTGGTCGTGATTACGTCATTGTTGGTTGGAAGGTCAGCAGTAAACAAGAGGTACAATAATGGACCCAAAATACTGCCCTGCGGCACGCCAGACTTTATTGGGCGAAGTGTTGTTATTTCATTTTCGTATCTCACTCGGAAGTACCTCTCGCTTTAAAGAAGGACGTAAAATTCTTCTGGGAGTTTCATTCTAAGCTTGTAAAGAAGTCCCTGGTGCCATACCCGATCGAACGTCTGGCCGATGTCTAAAAATACCGCGGCGCAGCACTTTTTTCCTTCAAATGTCCTATTTATGGTACTGACTGCGCGATGCGCCTGTCCGATTGCGGAATGCTTCGGCCCGAACCCAAATCGATGATCGGGTAACAGGTTTCTCTCTCTGCAACTATCTTATTTAACCTTTTAGCCAGGAGTTTTTCGGCAATTTTTGATAGAATGGGCAACAGGCTAATCGGCCGATGTGATGACGACTCGCGTGGTGGTTTTCCCGGTTTTTCTGATTAATATTATATCTGCCGTCTTCCATTGGGCAGGAAAATATTTTAGTCTGAAGACGGCATTTACGAGCTGTGCCAGCATGACAATTCCTTTACGAGGAAGTTCCTTTATAATTTTTCCCGTAATTAGGTCGTAACCTGGGGCTTTTTTGGGACTCGGGTCGTTTTGGATTACGTTCTTTACTTCTTTTGGTGTTGGTCATGAGTATGGATTCGCTAGGTTTTTCGGGCTCTTCTAAGAATCGTCGAATCTCTCTATCCTCTTCCTCGTCAAACGTGGGTAGCTGTCGGAACGCATTTTCTAAATGTTTGGCAAAATTTTCGGCCTTTTCCTTATCTGTTTTGGCCCACCCATCGCTTGGTGTCCTTACGGGAGGTATGTGTTCTCTTGGTTGTTTTAATCTTTTAGTTGCCTTCCGCAACGCATATTCGGCGTCAGCTGTTGGTGTTATCCTTTCTAAGTAGTTTTGGAATGATTTGTTCTTGAATTCTTGTCTAGCTGCTCGATTAAAATTTGCTTTTTATCTCGTGGATGTCGTGTTGTCTGCCATATTTGTCGAAGTCGTCTTTTTTTTAATATCTTTCGACGAATGCGTATTGGGCGATCAGCTGTTTTTTTTCTCTCCGATTGTATCTTGCACTGCTGTTGCTTCCCAGGCAGATTCCCAGATTTGGGTAGTGAAGATTTGGACTTCTGTTTCCAACTCATCTGTTGTTTTAAGCGAGACCCTGAGGTTTATTTTGTCGTTGATTAATCCTTAAGTAGGCCCAATCTGTTTTATGGTTACAAAGCTTTGCCGTCTGCTCCTTTTCCTTAATGCCCGAATAAATGGTTGCAATAACCGAGGAATGGTCGGACGCCAAATCATTGCTTGGTTCTATGTTTAGGGACCCTGGAGTGGACCCTTTAGTGACGAAGAAATCTAGGCAGTCTGGTATCTTGTTGGGGTCCGTCGGCCAGTATGTTGGTTTGTATGTTGAGAGGTGGTTTAGGTGTAGCTCATTGATTACCTTATATTGTATTCTTCCTCTCCCAGGGGCTGATAGTCTGGATCCCCAGCCGGTATGCTTTGTATTGAAGTCCAAGCTGATTAAAATAGTTTATAAAGCTTTGCTTGTTTGCGGGGTAGTTTGGAGGGCAATAGGCGGCAGACACGGTTATAGGTCCGTACCGATCTTCAATGACTACGCTTGCTGCCTGGAGGCAAGCCTCTCCGATTTTGTCTAACATATGGCGTTTTATGCCATTTCTTATAATTATTGCTGCACCCGCGCTGGCTCGTCGCTCTGTATCTGGATGTGCTGCGTTGTATATTGGGTAATTTGAAATTTTAAAACTAGCATTTGTTGTTAGGTGCGATTCTGGTATAAGTAAAATGTCAATCTTGCTTAAAGTTAGGAATAATTCTGTTTCGTGCTTGTGATTTGTGGTGCCATTTGCATTCCACGGTGCAATTTTATATGATTGAGCCATTATTTATTTTTGGGTTTTGGGACATGTTTTATTTCTTCTCGGAGCCGGTCGATTTGTTGTGTTAGATTTAGTGAAGATTCTTGTTGATCTTCTATTTGCTGCTGTAATTTTATGTTTAGTTGCATTAGTTGTGCATTTTGTTGTTGTTGTAAGAAGGTGATAATATTATAATCTGGATTTTGTTGATGTAATCCCGGATATTGATTTTGTTGTGGTTTTGTTATTCTTTCAATGCTTCTATTATTTCTTTGTGGTCTGTTGTGCGATGCAGGTTTCGTGGCGCCACTCTGTAACTTTTTTCCTCTTCCAATTTATATGTATGTCTAATTATCTTGTTTGCATCCAAGGTGTCTGAGTTTTTTTGTAATTTTCTATAGACTCTGTTTGTATTTTCATTTTATCATCGGGTAGAAGTTGATATGAGAACTTGGTAATAGCCTTTCTGATTAGATTTAACAAGTTCTGAACATTTTTGTTTGCGCCATATAAAATGAATGGGTGGTATTTTTGTAATTTTTGTCTTGTTGCCTTCTGAACTTGTTTCCTGGTCTTTATTATTTTCGATAAATCGTTGAGTGGTCGAAATGAATTTTTTGTTGATACGCTACCTGTATTTGTTTTTTGTTTGTCCTCCGCGGGTTTCGCTTTGCGGACTATTTTTATTCCTCTTGCGTTTTCCGCGCCGGTATTCTATTTTTTGAAATTCATTTGGTTCAAAAGGTTCATCCTCTGAATCATCGCACGTGTTTGTGCTATGTTGTGGTGTTATAGGTATCATTTTGATTAATGTTTTCTTGTGACTGAAATTATTTCTTGACTGAGGTTTCGTTGATATTATATTTGGATTTTGAATGTTTTGTATTTCTTGACTGTAACTCGGTGGATTTGATTGACTGATGTATTGTGGTAGTGGAGGATTTTGGGTGTTTTGCGCTGCTCAACTATAAGTCAGTAGATTTGGTTGACTGCTGTACTGCGTAAGTGGCAACTATTGTGGATGTTGCTGTCGTTGTTGAGACTGTTGTGTGCAGAACATATTTTGTGTTTCGGGAGCATTATAAAAAGATGCTAAATATTGTTGTGAGTAGGGTATGTTATGATCATAATTTGTTGTGTTTATTAAGGGTTTTATTTGCTGAAAGTACCGTCAACCGGGGCTACTTGGAACAAGTTGGAAAACGTGATTCATTCAATATTTGCAAGTAATTATTGTTGAATTAATGCGATGTGATTGGTATTGTTTTACTATATTTTCGATGCTCTTTCAGACGCTGCAATAAAATTTGATCTAACTATGTTGCGTAATTTTTATGACAGGTTTTCATAACCTCCCACTTTTGAACATTTTTCTATGGCGGCAAACTTTTGCATGGCACATACACTTATTTTCATTTTTAAATCCTGCGCTTCTTACAATTTGTAGAGTTTAACTTGGGGTTTCTTTTGATGTATAAGTCACTATGTACTCTTATGATGTGCTGTACAAATTTTGTTTGTTCCAAGTAGACCCCGAAACTACGAGACAAACGGGGGCTACTTGGAACACTGACAATATGTCAGTGTCATGTCAACTTTTGTCCTTTTTTCAACAAAATACGTACTTACAATAGAAAACTTGGTGCTAGAAAATATTCTGACTATTCGAAGGAAAGTTTGGCTGAAGCTTTGCATTCTTACAGCGAAGCTAGTAATGCATATGGGATCCCAATAAGTACCTTGAGTAGGAAGTTGAACAATTTAAATGCTGGGGCTCCTGGGCATCCGACAAAGCTCCGGATAAAGCTATCCAAAGAAGATGAATCTCGAATTATCGAAAGCTTAACTTGTGTTGCTAGTTGGGGCTTTCCCATGACTAAAATGGAATTGTGTGGCTTTGCCAAAGATTATTTGGACAGAAAAGGTGTCGCCCATCCCAATTTCATTGACAACTATCCAGGTGAAGATTGGTGCCAGGCCTTTTTGAATAGAAATAAAGACCGCCCGAGTATGAGATTGGCCAATAACATCAAAAGAAGCCGTGCTGATATTGGCCCAGAAGCCATCAATGAATACTTTGACAATTTGGCTGAAACTTTGGCGGATGTTCCACCTCAAAACATCTTCAATTACGACGAAACAAATTTGACTGATGATCCAGGAAGAAAGAAAGTAATTGCACATCGAGGTGTTAAGTATGTCGACCGCGTCATGAACAGTACAAAAGCAGCAGTATCAGTCATGTTTTGTGGAACAGCAGCCAAAAGGCGCCAGATTTAATCGATCAAAAAGTGGATGGTTTGATGCTACTACTTTCCAAGATTGGTTCCAAACGATTTTTCTTCCCCATGCCAGAAGATTACATGGCCCTACATTGGTGACAATTTGTCAAGTCATTTTTCGATTGATGTCCTAAAAAAGTACAAGAAAATAATGTAAAGTTCGTCTGTTTGTCGCCTAATGCACCTCATTTGTGCGAGCCTTTAGATGTTGCTTTTTTTCGGCCTCCGAAACAACATTGGCGACAAGTTTTGGAAAACTATAAAAAGGCAAATCCTAAATCATCATCAGTTGCCAAAGATGCATTTCCCAAATTATTGAAACAATTGACGGACAATGTAATGATCAAAGGAAAATTTAATTTGGTCAGTGGCCTTGAAGCTTGTGGAATTTACCCCTTGAATCCACAAAAGATCCTCAGCAAACTTCCAGAAAATCCACGAATAGAACCAACAAAATCATTTCATCCTGAATGATTCAGTACTGACCTACTTGAAAAATATGCGTCATGATAAAGAGAGAAGAAAACCAAGAAAGAAAAGATCAAAGTTGAACATTGAACCTGGAGAAAGTGTTGAAGTTGCCGAGTCAGAGGAAAATGAAGATTTTGAAGGTGAAGAAAACGAAGATTCCAACAGTTCCACAGAAGATGAACGTGAAAATGAAAATGGCGATGCTTTAGAACAAAATGAAGAGGTTTTAGAACAACACGCTCAAGCACAGTACAAACATGTGGAGAAAGTTTTTGCTTTGTCCCCACCAAAAACGGGAGATTGGATTGCGGCCGAATACGAAAACAAATGGTACCTTGCCGTAGCCGAAGCCGAAGAAATACTGGGATGTATTCTGATCAAATTCCCGACCCCGGCTGGTGCGGCTGCGAAATTTCAATGGTCTCAAAAAGAAGACAAACTGTCGGTACCAGTACTGATTCAGTACTGACCTACTTGAAAAATATGCGTCATGATAAAGAGGGAAGAAAACCAAGAAAGAAAAGATCAAAGTTGAACATTGAACCTGGAGAAAGTGTTGAAGTTGCCGAGTCAGAGGAAAATGAAGATTTCGAAGGTGAAGAAAACGAAGATTCCGACAGTTCCACAGAAGATGAACATGAAAATGAAAATGGTGATGCTTTAGAACAAAATGAAGAGGTTTTAGAACAACATGCCCAAGCACAGTGAAAACATGTGGAGAAAGTTTTTGCTTTGTCCCCACCAAAAACGGGAGATTGGATTGCGGCCGAATACGAAAACAAATGGTACCTTGCCGTAGCCGAAGCCGAAGAAATACTGGGATGTATTCTGATCAAATTCCCGACCCCGGCTGGTGCGGCTGCGAAATTTCAATGGCTTCAGAAAGAAGACAAACTGTCGGTACCGGTGGACCACATTGTTGCCAAATTGAAGGAAGCACCCTTGCCACTGTCACGTCATTTCACAATATCAGCAGCTGAGTGAAATTGAACGCATGTGTATCAAGCTCAAAGTGAAAATAATCGACCAAATTATATTGTTTTGATCTCTATTTCTTGTTAATCTTATCAATGTGATCAATCTTATCAGTGATTCTCGTGTATTGTTGACTGATTACATATTATTTGTCATTGTGCCTCATATTTTACGTGCTTCATTTTTTTTAAATGATAATTTTGTTCCAAGTAGCCCCAGTTGTTTAAAATAATAAAATCAAGCATTTTGTACATTTGTTCCAACTTAGCCCCGACCAGGGGCTACTCACCACGACACAATTTCAATATTGCGGTCGCACTTATCACTACACTTAAACTTGAACTCTTAATCTCTTAGCGAGAAGCATAGAACCTTACGCTATGAAACCGAAACCACGAGTGGGTTAGAACATAGCCGATAATTTAAGATTAGACGCACCTTGTTCTTCTTGCTGGGGTGTTGATAGAGGCAGAAGAACGCCTGCTCCAAGTGTATGTCGATTTTGTCGCGCAGCGACTCGAAAATTGGCGTGTCCAATCGGTCCAGAATCGTGTCGATCATGAAGTGCAACAGTTTCCCTTGCGTCGCCAGACACCATCCCTTTCGACCTGCAACACACGTATCGAAATGTCAGTCTTCGACGCGCAAGAGCGCGACTGAAACTCGCCTAGGAAATCGTGCGCCGAAAACAAAATGGCCACCGAAGGTGGAACGGGCCGATCGCGGTTCTCCGCCGTTTCGCACTCGGAAAAGCTCGACTTCGTCTTTTTCCTCACGTGACTGACGACGTTCCTCGCTTGTTCTTTGTGCTCCTCCCTGCAAACCCGCGAGAGTGGACTTACGTTGTTTGTCGTTTGCGACATTACTCACCTGAGCAAAATAAAGTGCAACACAATCCACGGCACCACGGACCGTAAAGGTGAACTTGCGATGCCCAACAAATTTAACTGATGACAAACCGTGCGACACAAGCTATGTATAAGCGTGAGCTTGCGGTCTTCCGTTAATTCGTCAACTAGAAATTCTACACTAATTATCGTGGACAAACGCCGACCCGTTTATCTCACCAATGCTTATGGTTTCCTCCAAGATGATCTGATGCATCACCTCGAAGCACTTGTCCAAAATCAACGCCCACCTATCTTTATCCTTCTGCGGCTTCACGAAATGATCGACGGCCTCTTGCAGGCACCTTTCGGTCCATACAAAACATCTACTTTTATCGGTGTACCACAGAGAGTCCATGAGCATCGCGAGCTGCGTCGGTCTGTCCATCCGTCCGCTCGTCGGCGGGCCGGCGCACGACACGAAGGTCGTCTCCAAGATGTCGGCCACTTCCGCGTAGCACCGCGAATTATAAAGCTGCTCCAGGCGACTCAACGAATCGATCCTAACGCGGAAATTGTCGATCGACTCGAAAAACAAACGCGACTCGTCAACTTACATTTCAAGATGCCTCAACAACTTCCGCGTGATTTCTGCGGTGACGAACGTGTACTTCTCGGAATTGTAAAAGGTCAGTCGAAACTTCCGTTCGGTTCGATTTTCGGCAAGGGAGATCATCTCTTCGACCTTAAATCAAACAAAAATCTAGGGCGTGCCCGTACGGGTCTGCGTGCAAATGCACCGCGTGCGCTCTCACCAACTGAAGAAAATGGACGGCCAAATTGTTCTTGTTGGACTTCCTAAATATGTGGGCGCGCAACCAATGGACACGTATAAAAAACAACGTGTAATCGTCCTCCCATATGTCTTCTCGAACGCCCAAAAGTTGCAGGTGCCCGAGAGACGTCGGATGCACCTCCTCCTCGACTTTTGAGTTTCTGCCGAAACATTTTGCATAATGCATAGTTAGATTTTTAAATCCGACAGTAGAATAAGGGCACTAATTCGGCCATTTTGTTTTTAATCAGCGAATCAAACCGCGGTTGGCGAAGTAATTCAAGTAATTCAAAAGTAATTCATAAGTAATTCAACGTAATTCTGTATTACATTCTAGAAATAAATACACACTAATACATAAGTTACCGACCCCTCGGTAAATATATCATTTCAAGGCGTTTTCCACTTAACAGGGTAAAACCATCAGAGCTAGCGAGGCTATCTACGTACACTATTGCATTTGTTCTATACGTGACGCACGATCTCGAAACGAACGCGGGTTACACTATTTTAAATCCGCACGTGATTACGCAACCGATTTGATTTTAATTATATCAGATTGTTTTAACTAGATCGAATATTCACCTACTGTAAAAGAAAAAAAAACTACAAAAACGATTTATAAAACAAAGATATTTATTATTTATTATTCTGCATTAGCAGTTGGCCCGCCCATCGGGTATTGACTGGCTGTTAGTGGTGGTGGTGGTTGTCCACCTCAGGCAGCTGAGGTCCATGCTGTAAAATGATATGTGCTATAAACCCTATCCTAAATAAAATTATCATGGTGATGTCATGGTTGATGAGTATAAAAAAAATAAAATGTACTTACAATATATCCATGACTCGCAGCTAACATAAGTGAGCCACTAAAGTCCGGAATGCACAATAGATGTCCTCCCACCCTGGAGGCAACTCTTCCTCCCGCACCATGCGGAGGGCCACCGCATACCCGGCGTCCAGAATTTCACCGTCGGTCATCTCTCCGGATGGTTTGAATTTTCATTTTGTTACATTCGAAATGATACATTTTGAGAAATGAATATTATTTTCTAAAATTATTCTTTTACACCAAAAAGAACAAGGGTGAGATGGTAAAGTCATTCCCTCCACTGAATTTACATACCTGGAGTCCAGTAATGATAAATAATACCCTTTTAAAAGATTACCGATGACGAAAAATATAGACAATGCTATCGGTATTACTCATTGACAGGTTACATGTATCTGTATATTTTAAAAAACACTAATTGTTATTACGGTGCAGATTATTGAGCACTTGTTCAAATAAAAATAAAAGCGCCTATTTACAGGTACTTCGAACTTCTTAAATTTCTATTTGTCCGGAACAATAAATAAAAAATATAAGACAATGCAGTTTATTTTAACTAACGATATTTTCGTATTTGTGCGTTTTAAACTTCTAAGTGTTCGAGTATGTATTGTTGTTATTTAAAAAACATCTTTGTTTTATATATCGTTTTTGTAGTTTTTTTTTTCTTTTACAGTAGGTGAATATTCGATCTAGTTAAAACAATCTGATATAATTAAAATCGATTGCGTAATCACGTGCGGATTTAACCAGTTAACTGTGTCGATCATTTTGCAAAGTGCGCCCCAGTGTGTGTCGCGATAATCAAGCGATGACGGATATAGTCGTCAAACACAGAGTAAGCGGCGCTGTTGAAATATTGGGTCAAAAAGACGACTTTATTTTAGAAAATGAATGAATTTATTAGTAATATTTACACAATGGATCAACGTAAAGCTATATTTACACATAATTAACGAAAAACTTAAAAAAATCAAATATTTGTAGAAATTAAAAATTTATAATGTTGCTTTCGTGTGATATGTTCTGAAACAGGGAACGATGCCCAGTGGCACTTTGCATGTCGGACACCAATACTGAGAGTCTTTTCTAATGTTGTTTTTATAACAAATAGAACATCTTCGGAATGGATTTTTTGTTGTTGAAGTGTCTGGTATGTAATCCGGGAAATGTTTGTCGATCAAACGTGAAACATTGGATGTCATTGGGTGAGGTTCTGATGATTTTTGTGACTCGATGGGATACGATGCAACTGTATCCTCAATATATTCTAATAAAAAGTTTACTCTGTTTAATTTTCCACCATTTTTTTTTATCAAATTATCTATAATTTTCATTTGTTTATTTCATTTCGTCCTGACCCCTAAACATTCTAAACATATTAAAATTTACGAATATAATTTAGTTTTCGCCAGAATTACAATTTAAATATCAAATTGCAACAAAATTTTACGCATGACGGATATAGCCGTCATAACACAAAATTCTGCCATTCTTCCATGTCGGATATAGACGTCAAACACACTTAACTGGTTAAAATAGTGTAACCCGCGTTCGTTTCGAGATCGTGCGTCACGTACAGAACAAATGCAATAGTGTACGTAGATAGCCTCGCTAGCTCTGATGGTTTTACCCTGTTAAGTGGAAAACGCCTCGAAATGATATATTCAGGCAAAATTATTTGGTCGGTTCGAATCCGACCCCCCGGCGTAAAGCTTTTTAAAATCACTGCGCACGCGCCGAAATCGAAACGATCGATGCTCGGGGGAGGTTCGCCGTCCTAACCAATGATGACGTACATTAATACGCGGATCTAATCGAACAGACCTGCGACTCCGCGATATCAATCGATATTTCGATCGAAAGCGCGAACCGCGGATTAATTAGATCGACCGATCAGATCGCGGGGCCGCGGATTAATTAGATCAATCCAAGCCGCGAATTAACGCGCTGAATCGTGCGTAACACCGCGGTTGGCGGTTTGATTCGCGGTTTTAATTCGCTGATTAAAAACAAAATGGCCCAATTGGTGCCCTTATTCTACTTCCGACAGACTTACTTGTCACTCGGCCGATACAGCAACAATTCCCCGTACAAAACGGTGGCCCAGGCGTCGTTCCTCAGCTCCTCGAACGTAGTTTCGGACCTATATAGCTGGGGATGCTCGAAATGTTCTCTATAAGAACGGAATAATTTCGAACTTCCTTCCGGAAAATCTCAAATTGTCTTACCTGTACATGTTGTAAGCCTCGATATAGATCGAAATCAGTTTAATCGGCCACTTGTGTTGCCACAACAAACCCAGAGAGTGCACGTAATCTTCGACGAGCGACACCGCGTCGCAACATTCCCTCCGCTTAGTCCAAAATTTTATTACGTCGTCTCTTTCGAACTGGGAACCAAAATATTCGTCCCTTTAAAAAAAAAACAACATATACCTAAAACAAACAGGTCTGTGAAGTTGGCACCTCCACATGTGAATTTTTTGAAAAAAAATACGGCATTCATTTGCCCATCGTTTGCCCAGGGAAAAGTTTCATTTTGCCCACCCTCCAAAAATTTTTTATTTGAAAAAAACATTTTTTGGCAAAAAAAAACAAAAATCGAAAAATCGTATCGTTTGCCCAGGCAACATTTTCGTTTGCCCACCCACCAAAAATTTTTTATGTGGAAAAAAAATGTTTTGGTGAAAAATTCAAAAATTTTTGCAGCTAAATCGTTCGCCCATCGTTAGTCCAGGATTGCCCGGCAAAAATTTTCGCTTGCCCGCCCACCGAAAATTTTTTATTTGGGAAAAAAATTTTTTGGAGAAAAAACCAAAAATCAAAAAAATAACTTTCCTCGCGCCATATCGTTTGCCCATCTCTCAAATTCGATTGCCCACCCTTTACTTTCATTGTAAGAATAATTAAAAAATAATAAAATGGAAAGAACTCCATTCACGATGAGAAGGTGAATACATGGGACTATATGTTTATAACAAATGATGATTTTTATTGTTATAATCGCTATTTCGTTTTTTACAAAATAGCGACAATTCGATTGTCCAACCTCCATTTTTATTATTAAAATATTTAGACAATAATAAAATGGAAAAAACCCCGTTGCTCGATACAACAAAGCTGAGACAATAAATGGCGGTAATTTCTTAACGTTCGTAGGTACTCGCAATCGTAATGCAAAAGAGCAACTGAATGGGATATGAAGCTCAACGTGTAGTTTAGACAGCGCTTGAAAGATTAGGTTGGGTAAAACAATTGGCCACGGAAGGGTAGAAAAAACAACTGGAAAGTGGTGCCCTCTGGATGTGCGACCTCCAGAGACTTGAAAAGGCGCGGGAGCTAAAAAATTCAAACCTTCAATATCCTACATCTACTTATATAATTATAAAACTTACTTTATTATACAATATTGTTGAGGGAAATTAAAGGGTGAACAATCAAAATCGAGAGATCGACAAAAGAAATTAATACATGTAAAATCACCATTTGTTATAAACATATAGTCCCATGTATTCACCTTCTCATCGTGAATGGAGTTCTTTCCATTTTATTATTTTTTAATTATTCTTACAATGAAAGTAAAGGGTGGGCAATCGAATTTGAGAGATGGGCAAACGCTATAGCGCGAGAAAAGTTATTTTTTTGATTTTTGGTTTTTTAGCCAAAAAAATTTTTTCCCAAATAAAAAATTTTTGGTGGGTGGGCAAGCGAAAATTTTTACCGGGCAATCCTGGACTAACGATGGGCGAACGATTTAGCTGCAAAAATTTTTGAATTTTTCACCAAAACATGTATTTCCCTATAAATCGCGACAAGGGTTTTTCCATTTTATTATTGTTCAAATATTTTAACATTGAAAGTGAAGGATGGACAATCGAATTAAAGAGATGGACAAACGCAATGACCATTATAATTTCAAAAATTATCATTTGTTATAAACATATGGCCTCTCATATATTTACCCAAACATCGCGAATTGGGTTTTTTCCATTTTATTATTGTCTAAATATTTTAATAATAAAAATGGAAGTTGGACAATCGAATTCGAGAGATGGACAAACGAAATAGCCATTATAACAATAAAAATCATCATTTGTTATAAACATATGGTTTCTCATATATTCACCTATACATCGCGAATTGGGTTTTTTCCATTTTATTATTGTCTAAATATTTTAATAATAAAAATGGAGGTTGGACAATCGAATTCGAGAGATGGACAAACGAAATAGCCATTATAACAATAAAAATCATCATTCGTTATAAACATATGGTCTCTCATATATTCACCTATACATCGCGAATTGGGTTTTTTCCATTTTATTATTGTCTAAATATTTTAATAATAAAAATGGAGGTTGGACAATCGAATTCGAGAGATGGACAAACGAAATAGCCATTATAACAATAAAAATCATCATTCGTTATAAACATATGGTCTCTCATATATTCACCTATACATCGCGAATTGGGTTTTTTCCATTTTATTATTGTCTAAATATTTTAATAATAAAAATGGAGGTTGGACAATCGAATTCGAGAGATGGACAAACGAAATAGCCATTATAACATTAAAAATCATCATTTGTTATAAACATATGGTCTCTCATATATTCACCTATACATCGCGAATTGGGTTTTTTCCATTTTATTATTGTCTAAATATTTTAATAATAAAAATGGAGGTTGGACAATCGAATTCGAGAGATGGACAAACGAAATAGCCATTATAACAATAAAAATCATCATTCGTTATAAACATATGGTCTCTCATATATTCACCTATACATCGCGAATTGGGTTTTTTCCATTTTATTATTGTCTAAATATTTTAATAATAAAAATGGAGGTTGGACAATCGAATTCGAGAGATGGACAAACGAAATAGCGATTATAACATTAAAAATCATCATTTGTTATAAACATATGGTCACTCATATATTCACCTATACGTCGCGAATTGGGTTTTTTCCATTTTATTGTCTAAATATTTTAATAATAAAAGTGGAGGTTGGACAATCGAATTCGAGAGATGGACAAACGAAATAGCCATTATAACATTAAAAATCATCATTTGTTATAAACATATGGTCACTCATATATTCACCTATACGTCGCGAATTGGGTTTTTTCCATTTTATTGTCTAAATATTTTAATAATAAAAGTGGAGGTTGGACAATCGAATTCGAGAGATGGACAAACGAAATAGCCATTATAACATTAAAAATCATCATTTGTTATAAACATATGGTCACTCATATATTCACCTATACGTCGCGAATGGGGTTTTTTCCATTTTATTATTGTCTAAATATTTGAACAATAAAAGTGAAGGTTGGACAATCGAATTCGAGAGATGGACAAACGAAATAGCGATTATAACAATAAAAATCATAATTTGTTATAAACATATGGTCTCTCATATATTCACCTATACATGGCGAATTGGGTTTTTTCCATTTTATTATTGTCTAAATATTTTAATAATAAAAATGGAGGTTGGACAATCGAATTCGAGAGATGGACAAACGAAATAGCCATTATAACAATAAAAATCATCATTTGTTATAAACATATAGTCCCATGTATTCGCCTTCTCCATCGTGAATGGAGTTCTTTCCATTTTATTATTTTTTAATTATTCTTACAATGAAAGTAAAGGGTGGACAATCGAATTTGAGAGATGGGCAAACGATATGGCGCGAGGAAAGTTATTTTTTCGATTTTTGGTTTTTTCGCCAAAAATGTTTTTTTCAAATAAAAAATTTTCGGAGGGTGGGCAAAAAAAACTTTTCCCTGGGCAAACGAATGCCGTATTTTTTTTCAAAAAATTCACATGTGTCGGTGCCAACTTCACAGACCTAAAACAAACGGATTCTAAGAACCTACTTGTCGCCGCGATCTGGCGAACCAATCGGAGACACGCAACTCGCAGTCCTATACCTGTCGACGAACATCCTGCACATGTCCGAGGTGTCGAACGAATCGTCGCAGCTACTGTTGGATTTCTCGGCGTGGAACCCGTGCGGTCTGAAACAATCCGAAAAACGTATAGTGCGACGACGACGACGACGACGAAGGTTACGGGGAAACTCACAGCAAATGGGGCGGAATAATCCGTTTCAGGGCGTCCTCGATCGTGAGATCTTTCTCCGACTTGCCCTTCTTCACCGACTTCCGTTTGCTGTGCCATCCCCACACCTGCAGGTCGAGCAGCAGGTCGCGCCGCCTCTTCGTGCCGCGCTTCTTGTCCGCCTTCTGTTGGTCGGTGTTCTCCTCCTGATCTTCGGTGTCCAGGTCCATCTGAAAACACTTCGGCGTCGTCCCGCGAAACTTTGTCGCATCGTTACGGCGAAAGGGGACGGCCTCTTAGCGAGTTTCGCATTCAACAGATGGCGCGGAATTTATTTAGCTATTTAAACCCAAACGGAATTAGATATTTTTATTTTGAAAAATAAAATTCATTTCAATTTCCATTAAAAATTGCGCCACGGTCTTACATTTTTGATATTTATTTTCGTTTTCAAAATATTTTTTCTAAAAAATTTATTAAACAAAAATTCAAAAATCTGAGCTACGACGCACCTGTAGATAGGTGTTCTAAATATAAACCTTTTTTTATTTTTTAATTGCGACCAACAATGACGCCCGAAACGGAAATTTTCGTTTTTCTTTGACAATTACGCGCCGCCTGTTACCAGGAAGATAAGAGTGCGATATAATCGGTCGATTCTGTAATCACGTTGTAGTGCTCGTATTACTGTTCGTTTATTTGTACAATTAGCTAATGCGATTAGCATAATATTTTAGAACTAAATAAAACTAGGTATTTATAACTCGTAAGTTAATAAATCGAATCGAATCGTCTTTAGAAATTCATGATGTAGGTACTTACACTTATATAGCGTATTCGCTGTAAGATGGCGAGTGGAACATAGTAAATAACTATTGCAATTGTTTTACGTTGAACAAATACCTATGCTTACTGTAATAAAATTACAAACGATGTTTTGATACATTAATGATGATACACGATTGATTATCTCCAATGAGAGCAAACATGGAGTTATCTGGTTTCCTCTCTAAACCCTCAATATCCAATGTTATATTGTTAATAATTTAAATTCAAACTATGTTTTTTAATATAAGCAGTTCGCAGCGAGCAGATCCTAGCGTATATAATTTTGAGAGTGACGTACATGCCGTCTTGATAAACTCTACTTCATCTCAGTTGTAAGGATATATCGTTATTAGCACGATTATAAAAAATACTAGTAACGCATGTTGTAGGCAACAGCAAAATATTTCTAGAACTATAGTAGAACGTGACTCGATAGATGAAAGGTAAATAATTAGGTATACATACATATAAATTTACATAAATAGATATGCATAACGGTAAATAAGGTATGGGGGTCTACATATTATGAAAATCTGTTAATTGTACAGTTCTTTTACAATGTAGTATCCATAAAAGTGTATAAAAATTTCAATTCTGATTGGTTGTTAGTTTTTTTAAAAGACATTTCAAAATATCGAATTCTTTACAGAATAGACCTCTAAATTATGTATATTTTTAAATATTTATTATGGGATCTAGTAATATACACTGCGCGACAAAAGTCTTTACGCACCTCACAGACAATTACATGTAGTCCCATAAGTTTCTCAATTTTCGGTTAAACTAGACTAAAATTGAAACGAGCCTTTTCAAAGTCGTCCTCTTTCGATTAGTATTTGTGAAATTCTTCGTACTTATGTTTCCCATTTGTAAATAATTGAAAGATGAAAAACGGCAACAATTATGGTATATTTGTATTGGAACAAATAAATGAAAAGACATTCTAAAAAAATATGTAAAAAATAATTAATATTTGGTGATACCACCACGGGCTTGGCATAACGGCTTGGCATGCTTGATATCAAATTTCGGACATCTTCTTGCGGCATTCGATCCCATTCTTCCGTAAGAGCACGGCGTAATTCTTTTAAATTATTTGGTTCCTCCAATCGAGCTCGCACACGTTTTCCAAGCACGTCCCAGACATGCTCGATAGGATTTAGATCCGGACTACAAGCTGGCCCAGTCCATACAACGAATACCCACTTCTCGTAAATAAGATATTGTTTGCGCAGCAACGCGAGGACGTGCACTGTCCTGCATTAAGAGGAACTCGTCTCCTAGAAATGGGGCAAATGGAACTACATATTCATCTAATATGTCCGTAATGTAGTTCGAGGCATTCACAAATGTGGAGATCGGTGCGAGCGTCAAAAGCTGTGCCACCCCACCCCATCGCCGATCCACCAAAGTAATTACTTCTTCCACGTAACATACCTTGCGAATATCTGTCTCCTTTACGTCTCCAAATTTTTTGCCGTCCATCTGGACCATGTAAATTAAAACGCGACTCATCTGTAAAGAGCACTTAGCGCCAGTCGTCTTCAGTCCACTGCTCGTGCAGTTTTGCAAAATTTAATCGCGCTCTGCGATGTCTTGCTGACCGGAATGCCTGAAAGCCCTTTTCTCGTAGCCGCCGCTGCACTGTTCGTGAACTTATCGGAACATCCCTCGATAAATTGCAACATCCCCTGAAGTTGCACGTCGATTTTTTCTTACCATCTGCAACAGTACGCGGTCTTCTCGTGCCGTAGTAACGCGAGGACGGCCTGAACGGGGTCATGAAGTGGTCTGCCCAGTTTCTAAATGTCGTTTAATAACATACCTAACAGACCCTTCGGTTATATGCATACTTCGGGCTATTTCTCTGTTTGTTATGCCTTCATCCTTCCACGTTAAAATTCGAACCACCTGTTCCGATGATAGTAGCATTGCCACAAATTTAAATGTGTTCGATACGATTCGATTACACGATTCAATATTCTCACGACCGTTCTTCGCGAAAAGTTGAACCAAATTGGTCAAAAGGGACGTTTGCAGGTAGTAATGCTGGCAGGACATAACGATACCGCTACTAACAATAAAACGCCCGCAACCACTTTTAGCCGTTTCCCTAATAAATTATGGTTTTAAACTTGGAAATTACTTGTTAGTTCAAGGTTAAAGGATTCTTTACTTTATTTTTGTGTTTTCCAAAACATTTTTGATATACCTATAACACGAAATATTGTGATTGTTTAACAAACTGTAAGAATAATTACGTGCGTAAAGACTTTTGTCGCGCAGTGTATTTTTATTAAAGAATTGGCAACTTACACATCGAAGTTGGTTCTAGCGATCCTAGTCGGGATCCTGTCATTAATTCCATAAATGGTCGATTAATAATATAGATGGTCAACATTTTTTACGAGAAATAAGAGCATCGGAAAACCACCGAAGAACGTGCGTCGACAGTTCCAAGGGTTATTTTAGATCGATACCTTGGAAAATACAGTTGCTTGTGCGGAATCTAAAATTCGAGTGTCCATATTGTGAAGAAGAAGAAGAAAAAAGTAACAAGCGAACCGACACCGACGCCGAAATATAACACAAACCCACAAAAACTATCTGCAAATCATTCTGAATATAAATTAAATCAACAGTGCTGTTTGGGGAATCACGTCTATCGGTGGTGGATATTTTGACGTGGACGAACTTTTACGGTATGGACTGCAAAAGATATTTTTGTAGAACGAATTTATCCAGACGAAAATTTTTGGAGTATCAAAATGTTATCGAAATTACAATTTTTTCTTTTTGAAAAAGTTTTAGCGTTAGAAATTGTAGAACCTCGAAAAATGCAGAAATATGCCAATTCGGGAGCCAGAGGAACAATAACTTCTAATTAACCCATTAACGCCGACTGTACTCAATCGAGTACAGCTGGAAACTCTATTTTAACTTAGTCAACACAGAAAACTTCAACGAATCATTATTTTGTTGTTGTTTGGTGAATCCCCGTGGAATATAATCAAGTTCAAAACTTCAATTTCTTAACGTCAGTTGGTCGTTATGTGTCGGTAAAAATTTATGCGGTGGTTGTACTAATCTAAAAAGTGAATAAGTTTATCAAGTGTACATTATTTTGTGATGAATATAGACGAATTTGATGCTGAAATAGTCAGGAAGAGGTAATATATTATATTTTTAATATCGCATGTAGGAAAATTGATTTGGATACTTTTGAAAGTTGCCGTACTCATTCGAGTACACTAGGCGATTATCTTATGGAAAGTCAATTTATTCGAAATCTCACAATAACGTGTAATATTGTTACAGTATCAAGATGGAAGGAATCCCAGCAATTTCTTTTTATGGTCGACGTCAATTTCAACGTTTGGAGGAAGTTTTCGATGAATTATCAAACGATGCCTATCAAAATCTTTCCGAGGTTCCTCTAAACATCATACCTCCAAATCCAGATGTTGTTACTGACGAAGAAGAATTTGATGATAATGAACTACGAAATCATGAGATTCCACTAGATATTCCAGGCATTATAGAAACCGAAATACTAAATGAAAGTGACTATGAGGATGATATACCGTTGAATGTCGTTGCAGAGAATCTGAGATCGTCAGATATAGACAAACGTAAAAAAATGTTCTCTCCAATGCCTTCAACTTCAAATTCTGAATGGAGATCTATTGAGTTTCCAATAACTTATATAAATAGTCAAGAACCGAAATGGAGTAAGAAAAAGCCTAATTTTCGAACATTTGACACGAACGAATCTAATTTTACAAGCAATTATGATATGATGCTGAACGATCTCCAAGGTTTGAACCCCACCAAAATTTTTGAAAAACTGTTTAGCCAAGATATTTTTCAATTGATTGCAGAGCAATCAATGATTTACGCTACACAAAAAAATTGTCATAATTTCATAGTAAATGCCGATGAAATACGCACATTCATTGGAATATTATTATTAACAGGATATGTGAGTGTACCACAAGAACGTATGTACTGGTCGAGCGATGAGGATCTGGGAATAGTACCAGTAAAAAAAGCTATGAGTAGAGACAGGTTCCTGGAGATAAAAAAGTTCTTACATTTAGCAGATAATAGTAAAATTAACAATTCGAAAGACCGTATGTATAAATTACGACCACTTTTGAATATGTTATCAACAAATTTTTGTCAGTGGGGAATATTTCATAGAGACTTATCTATAGATGAGTCAATGGTGAAATATTTTGGTGGGCATCCGGCAAAACAATTTATAAAGGGCGAACCGGTTAGATTCGGTTACAAAAATTGGGTTATGAGCAGCTCAACAGGGTACTGTTATATGTTTGACATATATTGCGGTAAAGAAGAAGACAATCGTAAAGTCCCTTTAGGTGCTAGTGTGATTCTGAAATTCACAAAAAAAATTCCAGATCCCACTCAACACATAATATTTTTTGATAATTATTTTTCAACACACAACCTTCTCGTAACTCTAAAAGAAAATGGCATTCGCGCTACTGGAACCATAAGAGAAAATAGAACACTGAAATGTCCACTTCTAACAAATAAAGAATTTGGAAAAAAAGATCGTGGACACTATGATTGGAAATTCGATGAAAATAACCAAGTCATTTATGTCCGATGGAAAGATAACAGTGTGTGCACCACGATTAGCAATTATGATTCTGTTGACCCAGTCAAAAAAATAAAAAGGTGGTCCAAAATTGCAAAGAAAAAGACAGATGTTCCTCGACCTCATCTTTTTAGTACGTATAATTCAGGTATGGGAGGAGTAGATCAATTGGATCGAGGAATTTCAACCTACAGAGTCTCCATAAGAGGAAAAAAATGGTGGTGGGTTTTGTTTACATATTTTATTGATATGGCTTTGGTTAATTCGTGGAAGCTCCATCGCCTAGGTTCCAACGAACCAATGTCCTTACTCTTATTTAGAAGAAATATAGTAAGATCATATTTGCGGAGACAACCAATGCCAGATGGACTGCAGTATGACGGAAGGGCCATTTTCCTGCGAAAATAATAAAACAACTTCATTGTTCTTTTTGTAGTGCAAGAGTACGTTGGCAATGTAAAAAATGCCTAAGAACACTATGCGTCGAAAAACCCTGCTTCGAATTATTTCATACATTGCAATAATATATATATATTGACCTAGTGTACTCAATTGAGTACGGCCTGAAAAAACAAATGTGTATATTCCAAAAAATTTTTTTTTGTCAACAGTTTTCATAAACCTTCACTTCTCATTAAAAATTATGATTTTTATTCATTACCATAGGGCCATTTAGTTTTAGGCGTTAATGGGTTAATAATTGCTAATAAATAATTATAAAACATTTGTGATTATTCATAATTATGTCGGTACGTTTCAATATTTTAGTAAGTTTTGGGGGTAAAGCGTTTGATTATGTGGATTTGTGTAATTATTTTATTGAGGTTTGGTATTTAAATTTGTATCGTTTACAAAATTACATACGAATTAGCTATATTGATGAGTTTTATGCAGACTTGCATCGTACAGATATTTGTGCAAACTCTTTCTTTTTCGTACACCGATCACGAATCGCGACCGGCGTAAAATCTCCTCCATGCGCGCCTACTCACACTTGACGGTAGTGCCTAATTTATAAAAGAAAACAAAAGGTATTCAGTTCTCGGAATGCCGTTCCGACCGATCAATTATCGCAACTTTATGTTATCGATAGCAGGCGGCACGTAATTGTCAATGAAAAACGAAAATTTCCGTTTCGGGCGTTATTGTTGGTCGCAATTAAAAAAATAAAAAAAGGTTTGTGCTTAGGACACCTATCTACAGGTGCGTCGTAGCTCAGATTTTTGAATTTTTGTTTAATAAATTTTTTCGACAGAATATTTCGAAAACGAAAATAAATATCAAGAATGCAAAACCGCGGCGCAAATCCTATTATCTTTTTAAAATATAATCATTTTTTACATTAAAAATCGCTTAAGCCGTTTGCGAATAAATCGCTAAATACTTTTCCGATGTACGTGTCTTTGTTGCACACTTGTGCTACGTCGCCGTCCCCTTTCGCCTTAC
This sequence comes from Rhagophthalmus giganteus, assembly GCA_036326145.1. Lineage (NCBI taxonomy): Eukaryota > Metazoa > Arthropoda > Insecta > Coleoptera > Rhagophthalmidae > Rhagophthalmus > Rhagophthalmus giganteus. The sequence continues at coordinate 100,113 of JARFJA010000077.1, read as the reverse complement.
GTACCTCGTCGTTGTCCTCCGCCTGACTGCTATTGATGTTTTCGACGCCCGAATCGTTGACGTCGCCGTTGTTTTCGCTGTTGGTCGACATGCGACGCTCAACGTTCTGCTCCTCCTCCTCGGCAACTTTCGTCTCGACGTCCGTTTCCGATTTGACCTCGACGTCCCGGTTCGCGACCGCGAAAGTCGCGCGGCCCGGCTCGGAAAAATTCGCCCTCTCGACCTCGCCCTCCTTTATGCACTTGATCAAGTCGATTTTGCAAAAGTGACTCTGCAATTCGACAATTTTCGGGTGTTTGTAATAGACAAAACGTCGAACTTTTACCATGTTATTGTCCGATATGTGCTTATGAAGTTCGATAATGACACAACCCAAGGTCGCCCAAGTGTATTCGGTCAACGGGGTCGGCATCGACACGCAAGGCAACGGCTCAGAAGCCAGACCTTTCTCGACCTCGTCGATCCGATCGCAAAGCTTCCGCACGTACTCCAAACACTCCTTCTCTTCGGCTTCGTCGATTTTCACGTACAATTCCGGTTCTAAAACGCTAAACGTTCGTTTTACAAGTTATACGAGCAACACAGCGGCAAACTCACTAATCCGGGTTATACAGTTTATAATACTCTTCGGTGAATGGATTTGCTTCGTAAATGCGCTTCCTAAGCACCAGTCCGCGTACATAATGGGGATCCAATATTAAAGCTTTCGTTATATAATACAAACAACTGGCGGTGTCTCGTACGGCGTACAATACGACAATTAGCTGATCCAAGCACGGCCAGTGCGACTCGCTGCACTCTAATCCGTGCGAAAACGCACAAGACGCCTGTCTGAATTTGTCCAACTGCAAAGAAAGCTTCCCGATGTTGTACCAAAGCGAAACGTCCTTTTTGTCCAACTCCGAAGCCTACGACCCGATCGTTATAAAACGGGGAAACGAAATCGGCAACACTTACGGCCAAATAGTTCTCCAGCGCCTCCTTGGCGTCCCCCTTTTTCTGGGCAATTTTTCCGAGGTTCGCGTAGCACGAGTACTTCAACGTGGATATGGTCGAGGGAAGGCCGCCTTGACTTTCGAGTTGCGATATGTTCTCCTTGAGCAGCTGCTTTAGCACCGTTTCGGATTCGTCAAATTGGCCATCGTACTGAAAGCGCAGCGCGCTGTTGTACAAATCTAAAGCTATTTCTTCCTGTGCGGGCATTAAGTAAATTAGATTACGTTAAATTTGAACGGGGGATCGTCTTTATAATACCTGCGCCTCCTTCCTAATCACCGGGGCGTCCTCGTCCGACAACGAATCTCGATTTAAAGCTCTGAACGTTAACATTTTGCATGGAAATGAGAAAATTCAGAACATAAACAAACAAAAAATGTTAGGTTAATTTCGATTAAACGAAGTAATTGGACGAAATCGCTTTATAAATTAAACTTGCACCGAACAACACGAAAATTAATTATGAAAAACGAGCGAGGGACAAAAATTCATTAGCGAAAGAGCACAAACGTTCATCGATAGCTTGAGTACTTTTTTTTTTGAAAACCGAAAAAACTGGACATGCCAAGAGTTTCTTAAGGGGGTTATGCACGCTACAGTCAAACTCGACGGCAATTTTGGAACTAACACTTACAAGTTTGCTAACAGATGGCGCACGTATATCGTACTAAAGAATTTACAATTTAAATTTTTTTAATGTTAATTCGCGATATTTTAAGATAGCAGTGTTGCCGCTATCTTTATGCATCTTTATTTTGCAGAGCCTAGTTCGACTTTAAGGGGGTATTAGCACGCTACAGTCAAACTCGACGGCAATTTTCGAACTAACACTCACAAGTTTGCTAATAGATGGCGTACGTATATCCTGCTAAAGAATTTACAATTTAAATTTTTTTAATGCTAATTCGCGATATTTTAAATTAGCAGTGTTGCCACTATCCTTATGCATCTTTATTTTGCAGAGCCTAGTTCGACTTTAAATTTGTTCGTTACGAAATGTTGCGCGGAATTTCACGAGTGGGTTTCGGATTACCGATATGCATTTTTAGATTTTCGAAATATAGTTTGTCGATACGGATTCGATGACGTGCGTTAGAAAATTTCAATTATGAAACTATAAACTATAACTATACTTATGTCATATAAAATATTAATTATTATATTTTACATATTGTGTACCCAAGTTTTCTTGGTGTTTGTTATTTTGAATACCTTTTTATAAAATAGTAAATGAAATAAAATGTGAAAGTTAACCTTCAAATAAAGCACACGTTTTGTATATATATATATATATATATATATATTATTTATGGTAGGCTTGGGGCTCTTGGATAGTTACATTTGAACTACTTTCAATATGGCCGATATATATACAGCTACTATTAAATATGTGAAAAATAACATACGAATTGTAGTAATTCAGATAATGCGTTAACCATTGAACGTTTAAAACTATTGTATAATTATATTTTGTTGGCGAAAAAAGCCGAAACAACAACTGAAGGAAACATTTCGCAATTCACATCCAGTTATAGTATCTACCAAAATAACTAGATGGCGCGGTCCGTAGAGATTTTACAAAATTTGTTTAAATTACGAAATGTAACCACATAAAACCCCCTTTTAGCAGATATTCAACACCAATACAATACTTTCATTAAAATCGTAGCGAATAAACCAACATTAAACTAGATTTCAAGTCGTTACGACGACTAATAATAAACTAACTATAACTAATAATAATAATAGAATATAGAAATATATATATAGAATAATAGAAATATTACCGGGATAGATCAACTTGTGTGCCAAAGATCGTCTCAAAATTTCGATCGAGACCGAAGTTACGAATTTTTTATTATTTCCTATGTGACTCTTACGATCGATAACGCTGTAAGTCGTGTATTCGCATTTTTTCATTTCCGATCGCGCTGCAATTTTTTTCGCGTATAATCGGGGCAGTGGATTCTCGTGCATGCCAAAAATTGGCTCGAAATTTTAATTAGATAAGGAGTTATGAATTTTTTATTATTGCGGTTTATAGTCGACTAGGGTTCTTGGGTAATGTAATTATTCTGGACCAATTTGGATAAAATTTTATACATAGGTAGTGACGAAGTAGTTAAACTGTTATGCCAAAAATGAACTTCGAGTTTTGAGTAGAAAGTGATAATTAAAGCGGTGTTTCTTATCGTTATTATTAGTCGTCGTAACGACTTGAAATCTAGTTTAATGTTGGTTTGTTCGCTACGATTTTAACGAAAGCATTGTATTGGTGTTAAATATCTGCTAGAAGGGGGTTTTATGTAGTTGCATTTCGTAATTTAAACAAATTTTGTAAAAATCTCTACGGACCGCGCCATCTAGTTATTTTGGTAGATACTATAACTAGATGTGAATTGTGAAATGATTCCTTCAGTTGTTGTTTTGGCTTTTTTCGCTTTTTTTTTTTAGTTTAATGTTGGTTTATTCGCTACGATTTTAATGAAAGCATCGTATTGGTGTTAAATATCAGCTAAAAGGGGGTTTTATGTAGTTGCATTTCGTAATTTAAACAAATTTTGTAAAAATTTCTACGGACCGCGCCATCTAGTTATTTTGGTAGATACTATAACTGGATGTGAATTGCGAAATGTTTCCTTCAGTTGTTGTTTTGGCTTTTTTCGCCAACAAAATACAATTATACAATAGTTTTAAACGTTTAATGGTTAACGCATTATCTGAATTACTATAATTCGTATATAATATTTCACATATTTAATAGTAGCTGTATATATATCGGCTATATTGAAAGTAGTTCATATGTAACTACCCAAGAGCTCTAAGCCTACCGATACTGTACAATAAATAAAATTATTATTAAGAAATTTAAATTAACCGATTGAACGTACGCGGAACGGTGTCGACGCAACGTTGCCAATTCATTTCCGTCGAATCGCATTCCGAACCTAACGTCCAGATTGTTATTTTTTGTGTTTGTTGCGAGTCGTTGAACTTTCGCTTTTCCAATAAACAAGCGGAACAAATATGATTTCGGAAATTTCGATTTCCAATCTTCCGGAGATCGCTTTGGAACAGGTCATGTCGTACCTATCCTACGATGAGATCTCGAGAAATCGTCTGGTAAGTTTGTTTTTTTTCAGTTCGCCGTTGCGGGGTTACAATTTTCGATGTCGTCACGCAAGCATGCCTTTTGTGTGCGTTTCACACAATAACGACGAGTAACCGTTACCGTTTCGATTATTAATTTTACAATTTTCTCATTAATCGTTTTGAGGTTAGTTGCGATGTTGTCGGACCGTCGATTTTTAGGTTACAAACATGGTCGCACAAAAGAGCGGGATTCGTGAGTGAACGTTATAAAAGCTCTAATTTTTCCCGATTAAATTTGTGTTTAAAATTTCAATTTCACGTGCCCAGCAGCTGCGGAACCTGGTACTGTGCAGGTACGTATTTTCGAATCGACGTTCCCAACCTAGCTTTTTAAATATTTTTTTGTGTGCAGCACAATGAACGAGGACGACCCCCTGGACTGTTTACTGTCGATTGCCGCGCGGGCAATCGAAAACGACGATGTCGCTACTTCGGCAGTTCATGCGGGAGACACCGATTCGTCTGACGATGAGGATAATCGAGACTTCGAAAATCGCAAATACAATCAGTTCGGTAGAGATATCAAGCACCTTTTGGACGAAGCTGATCGACCTCGAGACTGCGACAAGAAGCAAATGCAAGACAACGCGTGGAAATCTAAACGAACGCAATCGACAACAAACGGGGAATTTATATTCGACATTCGAGTGGTCAATCCTCTCGTTTCTAATAGCCTTTTACAGGGTCGTATGGTCGGTCGAGAAATAGTACCCATTAAGTGCATAAAGATGTTTACGAGGGTCGTGGCCCCCGACAAGGATTGGGTCGTTGCGGGCGTGATCGTCGGCAAAAGTGGAACTAAGACCTCGCAGAAGGGCAAAAACTACTGCATTTGGACGTTGAGCGATTTAAAAGCCGATCTGAAGACGGTGTCGGTATTCCTCTTTGCCGGCGCCCACAAGGAGCTGTGGAAAACGAGCGTGGGAACTGTCGTCGGCATTTTAAATCCCACCGTCATGGAACCGAGGGAAAATTCGAAGGACGAGGTCTGTCTGAGCATCGTCAATCACCAACTGGCCATGGTTATCGGCGAATCGAAAGATCTGGGTACGTGTAAGAGTTTAAAGAAGAACGGCGAACAATGTACGGCCTTTGTTAACACGAGTGTGTGTGAATACTGTTTGTATCACGTCCGACGAGAGTACGGCAGGTGTAGTAAACGTTCGGATTTGCAATCGAGCTTTGCCGGCGAAGGTTTGACCGCTTTGAGGAACAAGGTGTTGGGAAAGGATCAAATATTTTATGCGGGTAAATTGTACACGTCGATACCGGCCAAAAAAAATCCTAAGCACGCGGTCAAGGACCGAGACCGCTTAAACGCTTTGGCCGGCCTTTCCGATCAAGCGCCAAAGCTCGCCGCCGGTGCCGTAATACAAAAACGTGCCGTGCAGCTCGAGTTGCCCGCGAACCAGAGACGGCGCGACTTGGACCGTTTACGGCAATTAGGTTCGATTTCGAATGTCGAAGCATCGAAGCTAAATCGAAACGATTCGTCGGCCCGGCCCTCTCTTTCGAGCGGCGAAAACTCATACATAGATTTAAGTGCTCCGATACCCCGCAAAGAAATGGTGCGCGCGAGACAAAAAGCATCGGCATGGATTCGGTCGAACGGGCCGATTAAGAAGGCCGATCCGAACGACGTGCGCGGCACGGGCAAGGCACGGACGAAGAGGACGCTCGAGACGGCCCCGCTTCCGGACGCCAAAAAGAACAAGACCCGCGACAACGAGTTCTTCTCGGAGCGGTTCAAGAAGATGATGGCCGCCACCTCGGGCCACGTCGACTTGCTGGAGCGGCGGGACGACGAGGAGCGGCAGAAGTATTTCGATAAGTTGGAGACGAGGGAAAGGTTGGAGGCGAAGATGATGTCCACGTACAAGATGCCGTGCAAGGCGGTGAGGTGTTCAAGGTGCAAGTACACGAACTTTTCGGCGTCCGACCTTTGCAAGGCCGAGAGGCACCCGCTGAAGGTGTTCGATGCGGTCAAGAGGTTCTTTAGGTGCGGGAATTGCGGGAATCGGACCGTTTGCTTGACGGTCGTGCCGAGCGGCGCCTGCAAGAACTGCGGCGGCGGGAAATGGGAGCGGACGGGCATGATGAACGAGAAGAAGGCGGAGATCGGGGCGCCGAAGTTGTCGATACGCGGCGGAGAGCAGGAATTTGTCAATTCGGTCGCGACCGACGCCAACTTGAATTTGATGGTGCCCGACGAATGATTTATTAATACGTCTGTGGACGAATTTTTTGTATTTGACTCGAAAGTTCTATTAAGCTGCCGCATGTAGGGCTATAAACTGACTCTCTTTGTAACATTGTAAACTGATTCGTTGTGAATAATTTATTATTTTCTTTAAATTTATAAGAGACAATGCTGTTAGCGTTCATAATAAGAGTTTCTAACGTTTTCTACTAAAAATTAAAATGTAAAATATTTTATAGAAATAAATGTCGAAACTTCAGGTCTGCGAAGTTGGCACCTCCACGTGTGAATTTTTTGAAAAAAAATACGGCATTCGTTTGCCCGCCCACCGAAAATTTTTTATTTGGGAAAAAAATTTTTTGGCGAAACCAACAATCGAAAAAATTAACTTTTCTCGCGCCACATCGTTTGCCCATCTCTCAAATTCGATTGCCCACCCTTTACATTCATTGTAAGAACAATTAAAAAATAATCAAATGGAAAGAACTCCATTCACGATGAGGAGGTGAATACGTGGGACTATATGTTTATAACAAATCATGATTTTTATTGTTATAATCGCTATTTCGTTTGTCCATCTCTCGAATTCGATTGTCCAACCTCCATTTTTATTATTAAAATATTTAGACAATAATAAAATGGAAAAAACCCAATTCGCGATGTGTAGGTGAATATATGAGAAACCATATGTTCAAACAAATGATGGTTTTTATTGTTATAATGGCTATTTCGTTTGTCCATTTCTCGAATTCGATTGTCCAACCTCCACTTTTATTATTAAAATATTTAGACAATAATAAAATGGAAAGAACCCAATTCGCGATGTGTAGGTGAATATATGAGAAACCATATGTTCAAACAAATGATGGTTTTTATTGTTATAATGGTTATTTCGTTTGTCCATTTCTCGAATTCGATTGTCCAACCTCCACTTTTATTATTAAAATATTTAGACAATAATAAAATGGAAAAATCCCAATTCGCGTTGTGTAGGTGAATATATGAGAGACCATATGTTTATAACAAATGATGATTTTTATTGTTATAATCGCTATTTCTTTTGTCCATCTCTCGAATTCGATTGTCCAACCTCCACTTTTATTATTAAAATATTTAGACAATAATAAAATGGAAAAAACCCAATTCGCGATGTATAGGTGAATATATGAGAGACCATATGTTTATAACAAATGATGATTTTTATTGTTATAATCGCTATTTCTTTTGTCCATCTCTCGAATTCGATTGTCCAACCTCCACTTTTATTATTAAAATATTTAGACAATAATAAAATGGAAAAAACCCAATTCGCGATGTATAGGTGAATATATGAGAGACCATATGTTTATAACAAATGATGATTTTTATTGTTATAATCGCTATTTCTTTTGTCCATCTCTCGAATTCGATTGTCCAACCTCCACTTTTATTATTAAAATATTTAGACAATAATAAAATGGAAAAATCCCAATTCGCGATGTATAGGTGAATATATGAGAGACCATATGTTTATAACAAATGATGGTTTTTAATGTTATAATCGCTATTTCGTTTGTCCATCTCTCGAATTCGATTGTCCAAACTCCACTTTTATTATTAAAATATTTAGACAATAATAAAATGGAAAAATCCCAATTCGCGTTGTATAGGTGAATATATGAGAGACCATATGTTTATAACAAATGATGATTTTTATTGTTATAATCGCTATTTCTTTTGTCCATCTCTCGAATTCGATTGTCCAACCTCCACTTTTATTATTAAAATATTTAGACAATAATAAAATGGAAAAAACCCAATTCGCGATGTATAGGTGAATATATGAGAGACCATATGTTTATAACAAATGATGATTTTTATTGTTATAATCGCTATTTCTTTTGTCCATCTCTCGAATTCGATTGTCCAACCTCCACTTTTATTATTAAAATATTTAGACAATAATAAAATGGAAAAAACCCAATTCGCGATGTATAGATGAATATACGAGAGACCATATGTTTATAACAAATGATGATTTTTATTGTTATAATGGCTATTTCGTTTGTCCATCTCTCGAATTCGATTGTCCAACGTCCATTTTTATTATTAAAATATTTAGACAATAATAAAATGGAAAAAACCCAATTCGCGATGTATAGGTGAATATATGAGAGACCATATGTTTATAACAAATGATGATTTTTATTGTTATAATCGCTATTTCTTTTGTCCATCTCTCGAATTCGATTGTCCAACCTCCATTTTTACTATTAAAATATTTAGACAATAATAAAATGGAATAAACCCAATTCGCGATGTATAGGTGAATATATGAGATACCATATGTTTATAACAAATGATGATTTTGATTGTTATAATGGCTATTTCGTTTGTCCATCTCACGAATTCGATTGTCCACTCTTCACTTACATTGTAAGAATATTTAAACAATAATTAAATGGGAAAAATCCCTATTCACGATGTATAGGTGAATACATGGAACTATATGTTCAAACAAATGATAGTTTTCAATGTTATAATGGCTATTTCGATTGTCCATCCTTTACTTTCATTGTAAGAATAATTAAACAATAATAAAATGGAAAAAACCATTATTCACGATGTACAGGTGAATACATGGGACTATATGTTCATAACAAATGGTGGTTTATCTCATGTTTTAATCGCTTTTTCCTGTCTATCTCTCTCATTTATTTGCCCATCCTTCATTAGTTTCTATATTATTTAAACAATATCGAAATAGAGAATACTCTATTTTTAAAATTTTTCTTAGAATGAATAAAGCATGGATAATCGAATTCGAGAGATGGACAAACGAAATAGCCATTATAACAAAAATCATCATTTGTTATAAACATATGGTCTCTCATATATTCACCTATACATCGCGAATGGAGTTTTTTCCATTTTATTATTGTATAAATATTTTAATAATAAAAATGGAGGTTGGACAATCGAATTCGAGAGATGGACAAACGAAATAGTCATTATAACAATAAAAATCATCATTTGTTATAAACATACGGTCTCCCATATATTCACCTATACGTCGCGAATGGGGTTTTTTCCATTTTATTATTGTCTAAATATTTTAATAATAAAAATGGAGGTTGGACAATCGAATTCGAGAGATGGACAAACGAAATAGCCATTATAACAATAAAAATCATCATTTGTTATAAACATACGGTCTCTCATATATTCACCTATACGTCGCGAATGGGGTTTTTTCCATTTTATTATTGTCTAAATATTTTAATAATAAAAATGGAGGTTGGATAATCGAATTCGAGAGATGGACAAACGAAATAGCCATTATAACATTAAAAATCATCATTTGTTATAAACATATGGTCTCTCATATATTCACCTATACATCGCGAATTGGGTTTTTTCCATTTTACTATTTTTTAATTATTCTTACAATGAAAGTAATGGGTGGGCAATCGAATTTGAGAGATGGTCAAACGATGTAGCGCGAGAAAAGTTAATTTTTTGATTTTTGGTTTCTCCGCCAAAAAATTTATTTCCCAAATAAAAAATTTTCGGTGCGCGGGCAAGCGAAAACTTTTGCCGGGCAATCCTGGACTAACGACGGGCGAACGATTTAGCTGCAAAAATTTTCGAATTTTTCGCTAAATCATTTTTTTTCCACATAAAAAATTTTCGTGGGCGGGCAAACGAAAATTTTGCCTGGGCAAACGATATAGCGTGAAAAAAGTTGATTTTTTGCCAAAAAATGTTTTTTTCAAATAATAAATTTTTGGAGGGTGGGCAAAAAAAACTTTTCCCTGGGCATACATGGGCAAACGAATGTCGTATTTTTTTTCAAAAAATTCACATGTGGAGGTGTCACCTTCACCCTTATAATCTTATTACACCAACATGGAGGTATCTCTCGAAGGTGATGTTGTTTAAAATGTGTTATTACATCGATCAAATACACTCGAATGATTGTGTTAAGTTGTCGTGGAGTTTTTGTTTTTACCTCATCTCGATAAACTTAATATATAGGATATGTGCGGCACAAGTGGAGTTGTTCGTAAGTTAATGTAATCCACGTCCCTTGTAGGTTTGCAAGAAGTTCAACGCGGTGGGCGGAAAGCTCCTCACGCGCGGTTTCCTACAGGTGGAGAAAAAACACTCGACGTTGTACAAGAAAATCAAGTCGCAACTGCCGAGACGGGAGTCCGAACGAAAATCTCACCCGTTGTCTCGACATTGCGACGTACTCTCGGCGATCGAGACCCGAATAAGCATGCTGCTGATGACTTACATGAAGTATATCGACACCAACGTCTGTTGCTTTATCCCCGGCAAGGTGAGCGTGGACTCTCTTGGTATATTTGGGCGTTTCCAGGGAAAATCAGTTTAGAACTGTTGTAGGTTATTGACGAAATTAATCGCATTTTAACGCAGCTGGAGGGAATGGATCCGCCGCCGAGGACGCACGAGATTTTGCAGGAACTTCGCGACATCAGCAGCATGGCGATGGAACACTTCGACGACGAAATAGTGCCGCGTTTAATGACCGACATCACCGGACAACCCAGCGGTAAGCCTTCCTTAATTCGATAAACAACATCGTTAAACTACATCGACACCCGTTTCAGTTATCCGACTGACCCCGTCCACGTCCAAGTCGCCCACGTTGTTTGTCGTCCAACAAGTGCTCACGGACGAAATACAAAAAGTTAAAAAACAAGCGAAGCTCAACAAGCAAAAGATCACATCTTACACGGAGGCGTTGCGGACGTTCACCGCCAAGGTCGGTCATATGTTTAAATGTTCAACGAGCCCAACCGAAATACCCCCCACACACGTGTTCTGCTTTCTAGTTTAAACATCAAGTGAGACTGCTGAACGAGAAATCGTCGATCATCAAAGAACAGGAGCTCCAGCTGCAAGATCAGGCCAACAAACTTCTGGAACAGTCCGCCAAACTTCAGGAGCAGGACGCCGCCATGGCCGACCTGAAGAAGCGCATCGACGAGTGGGACCAGAAATTTTCCGACCTGACCACCGAACTGATCCGAGCCCGCGAAGATCTCCTGTTCAAGTCCCCTTCGGTGGCGTCTTCCCAATTGTCGCACTCCTCGTCGTCGAGGTGCCTAAGCTCCAACATCAAACCTAGGGCGGCGCTGCCGAAATTCTACGAGATCCCCCGCGTCGAATTGGAACGCAAAAGGAAGTCCACGATATATTCGGACATCCCGATCAAGATAATGAGGAGCCTGCCCGCCGCGACCGGCAAAATTACCGAGAACGTCGCCGGCAGCATTTTGAAGAATTTCGCGGCCGCCCCGACCAAACAGAAAGAGGAAAAGGTCGAGGATCGTAGGGGCGGTCGATTTGGACCGTTCCTCTCGAGCTCCATCGAGACCCTCCTCAGGGCGCCCATCACGAGCATAAAATCTCGAAAGCGCAAAATCCCCGAAGACATCGATTTGAAGTGAACGCGTTTTTATAATTAAGATCGTTTTATCCGATCGTTATTTATGTTATTATTTATCGGGATGAAGTGTTTTATTGCAAATTTTTTACCGGTAAGAATCGTTTGTGATTTAGTGAAAGATATTATTTTTATGTTTGTCTTGCGCCAGTTGTGTATGTATAGTGAAGTATGGTTTAATTAGATTTTTTATGTATGGATCATGTTCATCAAATAACAGTAATCGCCCATTAATTATTGTGGTTAATTGAATTAAAAGAGTAATATAGATCCTAACGGTATTGGGATAAATTTTTATCATTGACGGCGCCACAATCGGTTAAACAATGTCGACGTTACCAAGTAATGTCCCATTTTAGAATTTATACACACGTAGGAATACGATTTCTTTAGTTTTTTAGCAAAAAATTTTATTTGGGAAAAACAAAATAAACTATCGCGTTACTATTCTTGTCGGCTATTTCAATAATTGAAATTATAAACGCCGATAGCGTTTAATTAAAAATTTTTTCCAAATTACGTACATATTTATGTTCGTGTAAAAGTACCTTTATTTAGAATTGCATTACACAAAAATTGGTACAATAACAATTAGAAGCAATGACAAAAACGACGGGAGTGAACTTAGCGGACTAAAGCTGGCAGCCTAAAACATATGTGGCAACGTCGCACTAAGCGTTCCCACGCACGGATTATGGACAAATAAAATCAATATTTAATTACGGTAACAGCAAAACTAACAATAATAGATTACAAATTGTATAATATTGGCGAAATAATAATTGTTAATATAAAGTTTGGAGAAAATTAAAGTATGTAATGAAAAACTATTAAATCTAGTTTATAAATTGGCACTTTGCATGAAATGCGCTCATGTGTTTTAAACATAGTTTAGGAAGGCCCTCAAATTCGTAGCACCAATTATTTTGAACCTATTTGAAAGCTTAAGCGTCAGGTCCCCACTGATTCGGCATAAATGTGCGCTCATGTGTTTAAACAATATACCAAAGTTTAAAAAAATCGTATTTGCGGAAGGCCCTCAAATTCGTAGCAGCCCAAATTTTTGAATTTTCGAAAACCTGCATTTACGCGAAAGGGCACTTAGCGTCGAGGTCCCACATGAGACTCGGCATAAATGTGCGCTCATGTGTTTGAAACAATATACCAAAGTTTAAAAAATCGTATTTGCGGAAGGCCCTCAAATTCGATAGCAGCCCAAAATTTTTGTATTTCAAAATCCTGCATTTCGCGAAAGGGCACTTAGCGTCGAGGTCCCCATGAGACTCGGCATAAATGTGCGCTCATGTGTTTGAAACAATATACCAAAGTTTAAAAATCGTATTTGCGGAAGGCCCTCAAATCGATAGCAGCCCAAAATTTTGTATTTTCAGAATCCTCATTTCGCGAAGGGCACTTAGGTCGAGGTCCCACATGAGACTCGGCATAAATGTGCGCTCATGTGTTTGAAACAATATACCAAAGTTTAAAAAAATCGTATTGCGGAAGGCCCTCAAATTCGCTTAGCAGCCCAAAATTTTGATTTTCGAAAACCTGCATTTACGCGAAGGGCACTTAGGTCGAGGTCCCCATGAGACTCGGCATAAATGTGCGCTCATGTTTTAACAATATACCAAAGTTTAAAAAATCGTATTGCGGAAGGCCCTTCGCTGCAGCCCAAAATTTTTGAATTTTCGAAAATCCTGCATTTAGCAAAGGGCACTTAGCGTCGAGGTCCTCATGAGACTCGGCATAATGTGCGCTCATGTGTTTTAAACAATATCCAAAGTTTAAAAAATCGTATTTGCATGAATTGTATTTTTAAGGGCCTTCCGCAAATACGATTTTTTAAACTTTGGTATATTGTTTAAGACACATGAGCGCACATTTATGCCGAGTCTCATGTGGGGACCTCGACGCTAAGTGCCCTTTGCTAAATGCAGGTTTTCGAAAATTACAAAAATTTTGGGCTGCTAGCGAATTTGAGGGCCTTCCGCAAATACGATTTTTTTTAAACTTTGGTATATTGTTTTAGACACATGAACGCACATTTATGCCGAGTCTCGTGTGGGGACCTCGACGCTAAGTGCCCCTTTCGCGTAAATGCAGGAATTTGAAAAATACAAAAATTTTGGGCTGCTAGCGTTTTTAAGGGCCTTCCGCAAATACGATTTTTTTTAAACTTTGGTATATTGTTTAAGACACATGAGCGCACATTTATGCCGAGTCTCATGTGGGGCCCTCGACGCTAAGTGCCCCTTTCGCGTAAATGCAGGTTTTCGAAAAATTCAAAAATTTTGGGCTGCTAGCGAATTTGAGGGCCTTCCGCAAATACGATTCTTTTCAAACTTTGGTATATTGTTTAAGACACATGAGCGCACATTTATGCCGAGTCTCATGTGGGCACCTTGACGCTAAGTGCCCCCTTCGCGTAAATGCAGGAATTTGAAAAATACAAAAATTTTGGGCTGCTAGCGTTTTTAAGGGCCTTCCGCAAATCCGATTTTTTTTAAACTTTGGTATATTGTTTAAGACACATGAGCGCACATTTATGCCGAGTCTCATGTGGAGCCCTCGACGCTAAGTGCCCCTTTCGCGTAAATGCAGGAATTCGAAAAATACAAAAATTTTGGGCTGCTAGATTATTTGAGGGCCTTCCGCAATTACGATTTTTTTTAAACTTTGGTATATTGTTTAAGACACATGAGCGCACATTTATGCCGAGTCTCATGTGGGGACCTCGACGCTAAGTGCCCCTTTCGCGTAAATGCAGGATTTCGAAAAATACAAAAATTTTGGGCTGCTAGCGGATTTGAGGGCCTTCCGCAATACGATTTTTTAAACTTTGGTATATTGTTTCAAACACATGAGCGCACATTTATGCCGAGTCTCATGTGGGGACCTCGACGCTAAGTGCCCCTTTCGCGTAAATGCAGGATTTCGAAAAATACAAAAATTTTGGGCTGCTAGCGGATTTGAGGGCCTTCCGCAGATACGATTTTTTTTAAACTTTGATATATTGTTTCAAACACATGAGCGCACATTTATGCCGAGTCTCATGTGGGGACCTCGACGCTAAGTGCCCCTTTCGCGGAAATGCAGGTTTTCGAAAAATACAAAAATTTTGGGCTGCTAGCGAATTTGAGGGCCTTCCGCAAATACGATTTTTTTTAAACTTTGGTATATTGTTTAAGACACATGAGCGCTCATTTATGCCGAGACTCATGTG
Source organism: Rhagophthalmus giganteus (assembly GCA_036326145.1). Taxonomy (NCBI): domain Eukaryota; kingdom Metazoa; phylum Arthropoda; class Insecta; order Coleoptera; family Rhagophthalmidae; genus Rhagophthalmus; species Rhagophthalmus giganteus. Next base: position 85,083 of record JARFJA010000077.1, on the reverse strand, counting down.
GGGAGCTCGACGCTAAGTGCCCCTTTTGCAGGAATGCAGGAATTTGAAAAATACAAAAATTTTGGGCTGCTAGCGAATTTGAGGGCCTTCCGCAAATACGATTTTTTTTAAACTTTGGTATATTGTTTAAGACACATGAGCGCACATTTATGCCGAGTCTCATGTGGGGACCTCGACGCTAAGTGCCCCTTTCGCAGGAATGCAGGTATTTGAAAAATACAAAAATTTTGGGCTGCTAGCGAATTTGAGGCCTTCCGCAAATACGATTTTTTTTAAACTTTGGTATTTTGTTTCAAACACATGAGCGCACATTTATGCCGAGTCTCAAGTGGGGATCTCGACGCTAAGTGCCCCTTTCGCGTAAATGCAGGTTTTCGAAAAATACAAAAATTTTGGGCTGCTAGCGGATTTGTGGGCCTTCCGCAAATACGATTTTTTTTAAACTTTGGTATATTGTTTAAGACACATGAGCGCACATTTATGCCGAGTCTCATGTGGGGACCTCGACGCTAAGTGCCCCTTTCGCGTAAATGCAGGTTTTCGAAAAATACAAAAATTTTGGGCTGCTAGCGAATTTGAGGACCTTCCGCAATTACGATTTTTTTTAAACTTTGGTATATTGTTTCAAACACATGAGCGCACATTTATGCCGAGTCTCATGTGGGGACTTCGACGCTAAGTGCCCCTTTCGCGTAAATGCAGGTTTTCGAAAAATACAAAAATTTTGGGCTGCTAGCGAATTTGAGGGCCTTCCGCAAATACGATTTTTTTTAAACTTTGGTATATTGTTTCAAACACATGAGCGCACATTTATGCCGAGTCTCATGTGGGGACCTCGACGCTAAGTGCCCCTTTCGCGTAAATGCAGGTTTTCGAAAAATACAAAAATTTTGGGCTGCTAGCGAATTTGAGGGCCTTCCGCAAATACGATTTTTTTTAAACTTTGGTATATTGTTTAAAACACATGAGCGCACATTTATGCCGAGTCTCATGTGGGGACTTCGACGCTAAGTGCCCTTTCGTCGTTAATAATTAGTGTTAGATCTCTCCGAAATAATACAAAATTTTGGGCTGCTAGCTTAATTGTTAGGGCACTTCCGGTACAAATACGGTATTTTTTAAATTTTGGTCATATTAGTTTAAAACACATGAAGTTTCGCACATTATAGCCGAGTCTCATGTGTGGGATCTCGATCTGCTAAGTGCCCCTTAATTGCTAATTTATTAATTTATTGGAGACAAGTAATTTCAACAAACTTATACAATATATTTTCGGCAATGGTAACATGTAATTTTGTAAGTTCCGTTTTCTGTAAATATGATTTTATTAGTAATTATTGGTACATTGTATCAAAAGGTATGACCGCCTACATTTACCGTGCGAACGTCATTATGTGTGGGAACGCTTACGATTTAAGTAAGTTGACTCTTTTTAAAAAATTTAATTATTAACCTAGCATTTAAGGTATGAAAGTTCTACAACTACAACTTGAATTTTCGTCCAAACGGTATGACGTGATCAATTAACAGAACTCATTAATTTAATCCCAACATGCATTAGTACATATTTGCGTTAATCTAAGGTAACTTTAATTTCCCCGTTGAAACCTTTAGCCGGTGTGTAATGAAAACATTTACGTTAATAATTTGCCATTTTAAAGGTTTGTTAAGTAATATATATCGTTTCAGCATCAAAGCCGGCCCTTTACCGTCGAATGAGCAATACTGGCGTTTGGATTAACGAACGTGTTTCATGGGGCGTAACGACGAGCACTGAATTTAATCTTCGCTAAAGTTAGTGCCGGTACAAAAACGATGAGCATTAAATTAGTACCGTAGAAAATCTTTGCAACGGTGAGAAAACAAGGTAAATTTCAGAATTACGCACATTGGGAAGTTACACGTACAGGTGGCTGTTCTTTCGTGAAAAACAATTTGACACGACGTTTAATCGTAACATAGCAATTGCGTTTGGGAGTGTTGTCATGGGCTGATCCGACGTGGTCGGACGTCGCCAAGAAGACGGTAACCGTTTCGTTCTCGAAATTTAAACTCGTTTTATCGGGCACCAGAATAACATTAGATAATAATCTTAAAAAATTTAATGCCAAATTACTCCAGAAAATTTCAGAAAACTCCAGATTAGCCTTGGGAAGTCACCACAACGCGATGGTGGGCTTTATCCGAGAAACAATTTGGACGTGACGACGATAAGTCGTAACGGCGAAGCTTGCGTTTGGGAGTGTTCGGTCGAACGCGACGAGCTGATTCCCGACGTCGGGTCGGACGTCGCCAAGAAAAGACAGGTGAACCGTTTCGTTTTCGAAATTTATCTATTTATTTATTTATTTATTTAACCAGAAATATACATAGAGTTATATTTACATATACCAAAATATACAAAATAAACTCTAAGACTATAGAGGTAATCAAATACCTGTACATAGTTCTGGAATTCTTAAATCTAATTTATTTATTTATTTATTTATTGATAAACCAGAGTACAAAATACATGTAGGTCACATCAAGATATACAATGTATAACTGAAAAAATGCTTACATCCTAAAAGAGGTAATTAAATTTACCTGTGCTTTAGGTCTGGTTACTAAAAACTAACTTACGAGCTAAAAAAAACAAAAAAATTGGCAGAGTCTATGCCATATACATTTAGATAAAATTTCTCATAATTCATAACATAACAAGATAAAATATCAGCCACACAAAGATTTAAAACAAATACAAAAACAAATAACTTCAGTTTTTTTCTCTTTCCTTGTACCAATTAATAATTTTTGTCCTTATATTTTTGCTGCTAAGATTAAGTATCTTTATTTCATTCGGTAATTCGTTAAACATTTTTATTGCTATAATTTCGTTATTTTTGAAATTAACAGACTTATTGATTCTAGGTATTCCAATACTTTTATGTCTGGTAATACTTTTTGAATCAATAAAATCCTTCCTCCAATTATTGAAATGATACATAACCGACTCAATGTTAAACGAATCTTTAATTTTCAAGGGTTGAAAATTACATTCTTTGATTTATTAATAATTTTAATAATTCTACTTTGTATAGATTCCAGTTTATAAAGTACATAATCATACGCCCCACCCCAAGCAATTATTCCGTAATTAGCCAGGCTATCGAAAATGCATAATACAATGTAATCAAATTTTTAGTCTGCAAGATACTTCTCAATTTACCAAATACGAAAAGTAGATATCTAGTTTTATCAACTATATAAGCTACATGTTTATCCCATCTCATATTGCTGTCTATAAATATCCCTAGATATTTTGTAAAATAAACTCTTTCGATTTCTCTATTATCTATAACGATTCTTAGGTTATCTGGCACACTATCACTATATATTCCAAACGCAACAAAAACGGTCTTCTTCACATTTAAGGACAATTCATTAGCTGCCAACAAATCTCTGACTTCTCGTAAATGGTTGTTCATTTTAACTTGAGTTTGGTCCCACGTCTTTTCCATGCTTAATATTACTGTATCATCAGCATATGAGATGATATTTTCTCTAGGTATAACAGTTAATAAGTCATTAATGTAAAGCAGAAAAAGTAGCGGACCTAAAATTGTTCCTTGTGGCACTCCTGTTTCCACAGGGAGTATATGGCTCCTGTGGTCTGTAAGTTTGACTGATTGAGTTCTGTCCTTAAGGTAGTCTTTTAGTAGGTTCAGAGCAGTACCGCGCACTCCATATTTTTCTAATTTTGATAATAAGATCTTGTGATTAACAGTGTCAAAAGTTTTGGCCAAATCCAAGAAAGTAGCTATGGTCGGTATTCCATCATTTAAATTGTTATAAATTGTACTAGTAATATAGGCTATTGCATTCTTTGTACCCTTTTTTCTTTGGAAGCCGAATTGATTTTCCAAGAGAACTTTATTTTTATTTAGAAAACTCAACAAACGAGAATGAATTATTTTTTCTAGTAGTTTAGCAATGCTCGATATTAACGATATTGGTCTATAGTTGGTGGTTAAATGTTTATCTCCCGATTTAAAAATTGGCACAACTTCTGCTGTTTTTAGTTGCATAGGCCATAAGGCCTTTTCTATACGTAGGTTGAAAATATGTTCCAAAAGAGTTATTATACAGGGTGTTAGTGAATTAACGTCGCGGAAGAAAGGTACATGTACCTGAGACTAATATAAACAAAAAATCTTAGTAACATTTTTTGATTTGAGCAAATTTACTTTTGAGGGGGAGGGTGTTTTCGTTCGAGAAATTAAACCAGTAGTTCCTCTTTAAACTTCAACAAGTGACATTGGTGGGTTCTGAAAAGTACCGTTATCTCAGCTGGCATTCCTTTAGGTTACTACGATAGTAAACAGAAACTGTTGTAGGGGTTGAAGTCGTAAATATCTTTTGCGGTCATTGACAAGTTTTAATGTAACAAATACTCAAAATGTTTCGTCATTTAAGTAGATATCTAAGTAGCTATTTGTTATTCATTTTATTTTAATCTTTTACATCTGCATGTGTTGTTCTAATAAAATTTCTAATTAATAAATCAATTTCGATAAAGGCACTTCGATAAATGTACGGGATAAAACTCGAAATAACACTGAAAGTTACTAACACTCATTGCGTCATTATGGAATGTTTAGTTTTTAAATTTTGCTTTTGGTCCTTATGTTTGCTAAAAACCCAAAAAATAAAGTAAACTAACTTTTACGTGTAAACCGAAAATAGGAATTGCATTCATAAATGAAAATATCCACAACAATCTGCACTCTCCTACAAACGGGGGCCATAAATTAAAGAGAACAGATGTTTTAGCTGCTGACCCAACAGTCAGTTTCACTTTCCGAGTTCTTAAAAATCTTTAAAGGGAATACGGGTGTTAGTGAATTAACGTCGCAGAATAAAGTTGCAGATAGTTGAGACTAATACAAACAAAAATCCTTAGTAACTTTTTTGGATTTGAACAAGTTTAATTTTGAGGGGGGGGGGAGCGTAAAATTATTCGAACAGTTCCTCTTTAAACTTCAGGAAGTGACACCAAGTGAAGGTATCGGTTATTGTGGCATACTCAAGGTTACAAGAATAATAAAAAGAAACCCCGAAGGGTGGATAATTGTAAATAACATTCCGATCGTTGTTACCTACTATTCTATGTACTTACTTATTGAATCCAAATCGCTGCAAACCTATTAACTAAACTAAAGATTATTATAGTACTGCTGAATTGCTATTTACACCGTTTATTTACACGTACTACAACAAATGTTCGAAATATCCACCATTGTTAGCAATACATAACTCAGCACGTCGTATAATTGATTGTCTAACGCTAGCCAAAATTCTCGGTAAGTCTGGATTAGTTCTTAAATTGTTAGCAACACTTAAAACTCGATCGCGTAACTGGTCTATGTTATCAATAGGATCCTTAAAAACTAGTGTTTTCATGTACCCCCAAAAATAAAAATCTAGCGGCGTTAAGTCCGGCGATCGGGGAGGCCAAGAAATGTGTCCTCCGCGTCCTATCCACCGACCAGGATGGTGACGGTTTAAAAACTCACGAACACCACGGCAAAAATGTGGGGGAGCACCATCGTGCATAAACCACATGCGCTGGCGGGTGGCTAGAGGGACATCGTCCAATAACTCGGGCAGACTTTCGGTGAGGAAGTTTGAATAACTTTCTCCCGTTAATCTTCCAGGTAATTCAAATGGTCCAATTATATTATCGTTCACTATTCCTGCCCACAAATTAATTGAAAATCTTCGCTGAAAGTGGGTTATGCGTGTAGCACGTGGATTTACGGGAGCCCAAACGTGCGTATTTCGTAAATTTTCAAGCCCATTCCGTGAAAAGCACGATTCGTCTGTAAATAATATCGACGCCAAAAAATTGTCGTCTTCTTCATGAGAGAGTAGAAGCCAACGACAAAACTCCATTCTGGCGGAGTAATCGTTTGGTTCCAATGCATGAACGCGTTGTAAGTGATATGGATACATACCCATTTCCCTTATTATCCGCCAAGCAGTAAAATGGGAAATGTTAACGCGCTGAGCTATGTCACGCGTACTTAGCATTGGATTTTCGTCTACGAGATTTAATACCTCTTCTTCGGCATTTAATACATACTGTTGGCGGTACCGTCCACGTTCACCTTCACGAGAAGCAAACGACCCGTTTCCCTTAGCCGTTGCGCAATACCGACTATTGTTCTTGCACAGGGCTGTCGCCGATTTGGGTACCTTTCAGCATAAACACGAGCAGTTTCATTCGCGTTGTACATGCATTCGCCATACAATAAATGCATGTCTGCTAATTCAAAACTCGTAAAATTCTGAGTCATCGTTGTCGTATAAACCGCACAAAATTCTAGAATCGTAGCTTACACAACACGGAATACCGACTAATGAAGGAAAACTGGCAACTACGAGGTTTTTCCCTTTGCGCCATAAATGATATTTTTGTAAAACGACTGTTAACTTTTGTGTATTTCGACTTGCAAATCTTTCTTATTGGTGGAATTTCATAAAGTATACCCGACTTATTGGAAGTATTGCCGACCATTTCGGCTAAGATCACATCTGGCAACCATAGTCGGCGGTGGCGCCGACACAATGCGACACAACATAGGACTTAGATATGGCATTAATTGTAAACGGAATTATGGAATACTTGGAGAATGGTTGATTAACATACGTAATTCATAAAGCCAGTAAGAATCATAATGCGACAGTTATAACATGTTATTAGAAAAAAGCCATAATTAAACATAACTAAACACTTTAATAATAACAATGTAACATACGAAAACCAAGTGCGGTTTGAGGGGTTTATGAATTATCCATAGTTCTATGCGTAACCATCAAACATGCAAAATAATAGGTACTATCGCTTTTCGGTCATTGACAAAAATACTACGGCTTGAATGGAGGCAATAAACTACAGATGTGACACTTAGGGGTTTGGGTCACTGCCCTTTCTACAACTTCTCCAAAACAAAATTTTAAAGTGGATAGACTCAACTAAGATGGTTTTCTAATTAATAATCGCAATAACTTTTGAACTATTGCATTTAGGAAAATTTTTTATTTGGGTTAATTGTTCAGTTTCATTTAATCTATCCATAGTTTTCTTCCGCGACGTTAATTCACTAACACCCTGTATAGTGACTTAAATATTTTAGGATTTTAGTATTTATACCATCAATTCCTCCAGCCTTATCTTTCATATTCGAGAGGAAATGATATATTTCACTACAGCCGGTAGGGTCTAAGAAAATTGTAGGTTTTATTCCATTTGGTAATTTATAATTACTTTGAGGTTTATTTATTTTCATCGCCAATTTAGTCCCAATGCTGCTGAAAAATTCATTGAAAGTTTTAGCTATGCACACTTTATCATGTATATTTGAGTCATTTATTGTCGGATAGTCTATATTATTGTTTTTGTTTTTGACACTATTAGTTCCATTAATTTTCCTTTTGACAAAGTCCCACATTTTCTTGTTGTTGTTACTAACTTTCTCAAATTCTTTTTTATCAAAATTGTTTTCGGCAGCTGTTATCACTTTGTTCAACCGTTTTTCATAATTTTTGTATTGAAGTTTGAGAACTTCATTTTTTTTGTTATTTATCCATTTTCTATACAGTCTTTCTTTATGTACGCAAGAATTGATAATTCCTTGTGTAATCCATTTGCTTCTAGGTGCCTTCTTCTTGACTTTTTTAGTTACAGTTGCTTTATTTATAGTTGTTTTTATATTGCTAATCAGTAGATCTAGAGTAATGACTGGATCCTCATTTCCAAGAATGTCATTCCATCTTAGTTTTTTGGCTTCAGAGCTTAATTTATTATAATCAATGAAACTATAATACTTCTTAGAGTTTTTGACTTTCTTAGACATTGCTAAAGAGATCATTAAAGGATAGGTGATCCGATATTCTAGGTATAAACTTATAAGAATTAATGTTATCAAGTTCAGTCTTTAGAAACATATTGTCAATACACGTACCCAATTCTGAATTTTGAGGATTGGGTCTCGTAACACCTTTGAAAGCAGGTATATAGCCTAACTCATAGAGATGATTTTTATATTCCATGGTGATTTGATCATTGTCCATTAAATTCATATTAAAATCACCAATTAAAAAGTGATTTTTACTATTCTTATTGTCTTTTAGAAAAGTAACTAGATCTTTAACAAATTCTTCTTTAGTTAAATTATGGCATCTATAAATTGATGTGATTTTCAATTTTTTTCCATTTTTCGTGTTAATAGTTGTATTTAGAAATTTTGCTCTGCCTACCTCTTCAATTTCAGGTGTTACATCGATATGTTTATTTATGTACACAACCACACCGTCAGATTTATTTATGTGACTATGATTATAATACATGTTGTAGTTAGAGTCGATTAGACTGTAAAACTGATGATGTGCTAAGTAGCCAGTTTCAGCACAAACTATTATGTCTGGCTTAATTTTAAAGTTTTCAATAAAGATTGCAAGATTCTTATGGTTCGTTTGTAGTCCTCTTATATTAAAATACAGTATTGATAAGTCTTCACTGCTGATATAATTATTTATTGATTCCTTATTATATATGATTGTTTCAACTTTATCTTCAAAAACATATTCAGATTCCATTTTAAATTATGAAACTTGTTTTATTGTAAAAACTGCTTTATCGCTTGTGGAAGGCTTAATTACCTTTTTCATAACGTCAGCGTTAGTGTCGTCGGCGGGTGTATTGTTTCCAACACTTGCGACTTTCTCATTATCATATCGTTGATAATATAGATTTCCATTAAATCCCAGGTATTTCGGTATATTAGGCATAATTGGATAGTCTATAGTTCTAATTTTCTTATTAATTATATACTTTAAATACTCACAATTTACTGTATCTGTAGTTATGTGCTCAGTATTTCTCTTAGTATTATATTGTTTGTTACCATGGCAGCAGTTGATACATTTAATCAGATTTTTGTCATTACAATCTCTAGTAAACATGCAGCCTCGTTTTTGCATTTTTTGCCACTGTGGCCAATTCTTCCACACTTAAAACATGGCCTTATGTTGATGTCGTCATAAACACGACAACATTGATGGCCTATGTACAATTTATAATTATTTCTCCTTATAAAACTGTATGTTTCTCCCGTTACTGTTAATATAACATTCTTTGTTTTACTTTTAGTATTATCATAAGAATGTTCCACCGAACAGAAATAATCAGTCCCTTCGAAATTTCTTTCGTTAATGTCTGCCCCAAGTTCTTCACCATTCATATTATTATCAATGTTAAAGACTAATAGTCTAGGATTTTCAAGCTCTTCTTGTTTTACATTAAAGTCATTTCCTATTTTATCGTTCAACAATTCTTTCATTTTTTCTACATCTTCTTTCTTAGCACATTTAATTACAATAGATCCATCTTTATTTTCATTTATTTTCTTAACAGGCATTATTATGTCTTTTAGAAGTTTATTGACGACTGTATTGTGCGTTTTTTTTTCATGTCATGCCGTTTAGCTTGTATGAATATAGAAGGCACGTGGCTCACCAAACCTCTTATCGTTTGTTACTGCTCCAGCATATGTTACCTGATCCACTATCTTATTTGCTTTAATTTGCCTCAATTCATTTTTAGTTTTATTAAGCAATTCTTGTAGTAGATTATTCTTGTCTCTCATTTCATTTATAAGATCTTTATATAGTATAAGATTTGCTTGCAAAGTAGAGCAGTCATTCTCCTCTTTTCCGACAATTGTTAAATTAAGTCTTTCTGTATTTTCCTTCACTACCGAATTGGAAATAGAATTTAAAATATTCTCTTGCACTTTTTCTTGTTCCTGTAGCTTTATTTGTGCTATTATTTGTCTAGCTGTGTTATCCAGAGCTATTTCATTAAATTTAGAGGTTAGGTCTAAGTCACTGTGTTTGGGACAGATCACCAATACATTACTCAGATATTTTCCATTCTTGAATCTTTTAAAATCAGACTTATAAAACACATCTTCACATATGACACAAACAACACAACTGAATTGTTTCCCAGGATGATTTTTAATAAACTTTGTTACACCAGTATCTGGCGGAGGCTCATCGTCCTCCGCCATCTTAAAACGCCATTAAACGCCATCTTAAATTTATTTATTTATTTAACCAGAAATATACATAGAGTTATATTTACATATACCAAAATATACAAAATAAACTCGTAAGACTATAGAGGTAGTCAAATACCTGTACATAGTTCTGGAATTCTTAAATCTAATTAAGATAGGTTTTAAAGTAAACTTAACATTAAGAACACTTTATCCCGTTTATCACCCATAATTGATTTAAATGTGTATTTATAATTAAAAAAAAAAAAAATGTAACAATCTTAGAATTTTTATATTCATAACACACGAAATTATATAAATATTATATTCTTTGTCCTTATCCACTTTATCACTTTGTTCTTAATCGATTTCATAGATAAGTTGATATTCTTCAATTCGAGAGGCAGTTGGTTGAAATATTTCACAGCAATGTACTCGCTATTTCTTGTGGACAAGGTCTTGATGATTCTTGGAAGCAATATGCTTTTATTTCTTGTATTACTGTTCGATTGTAGAAATTTAGTTTTCAATTCATCGTAATTGTGTATAACTGACTCGACAATGAAACATTCTGTAATGCTTAAAGGCACTGATGTGCTTTGTTTATTGTTTTTGAGAATAATTTTAAACATTCTCTTCTGTGACGAGATCAAGGGATTAATCACATCACCATAAGCGCCGCCCCACGCTAAAATGCCATATGTAGCGATACTACGAAATGGAGCATAATAGATTGCTAACAATTGTTTGGTATCCATTAAATAACTTATTTTCTTAAAAATAAACAGCAGATACCTGACTCTGCTCTTCAGATTTCGTACATGATGTTTCCATTTTAATCTACTGTCAATTATTACTCCTAAATATTTGGTTTTTTCGACTCTATCAATAGTTCGTTCATTTATACGGACATCAATGGCATCAGGAACACTATCACAATACGCTCCAAAAGTTATACAAACAGTCTTTTTAATATTCAAAGAAAGCTTGTTGGTCGATAGCCACTTACTTATTTTTTTGAGGTAGCTATTCATATTTGCTTGGGCTGAAGCCCAGCTCAGGCCATCGCTAATAACTACCGTATCATCCGCGTAGGATATGATATTACTCTCCGGGATGATCTTCGAAGCATCATTTATATAAACTAGGAAAAGTAGTGGTCCCAGCATTGTTCCTTGCGGGACTCCAGTTGTTATTCGTAATTCATTACTTTTGCAATCCAAGAATTTTACCATTTGTCCTCTATCTGCTAAATAATCTTTCGATAGTTTCAACGCGTCACCTCTTATTCCACAATGCTCGAGTTTTTCTAGAAGTATCGAATGGTTGGCCGTGTCAAACGCCTTGGACAAGTCAAGGAAAGTTGCTATTGTTGGAGTGGAAGTGTCGATGTTGCCACAAATGAATTTTGTTATACGTGCTAAGGCACGGCTAGTACCCTTACCTTTCACAAAACCAAATTGATTATCTGATATTATATTATGTTTCACGAAAAATTTCGTGAATCTATCGTGTATTACTTTTTCGAAGATTTTTGCAATATTCGATATCAGAGAAATTGGTCTATAGTTTGTAGGTAGATTTTTATTAGATTACGCCGACATATTAATTGTGCACTTTACGTCGACAGCGCAAAAACGACGATCTGGAAGAGGACGACGTCGACGCGACGAGGACGCCGGAACGGACGGAGGAAGAGGTGTTGGCCAGTTTGATGGACGCGACCGCAGTCGAAGACGTTCGGTCCGATAAGAACAATAAATTGTTTTACAAGAGATTGGCGCGACACTATCTGGCCGACGAAGCGCGCAAGCACGACCGTCGCGCGATCCTCACCGCCGCCGCTTATCAGAGGGATTCGAGAATTTTGGTCGCAGGTCGACGGGGTGATTCGCTCGCGAGTCGCATTCAAACGCGGTTTAAATTTGCAGGTTTCTCGACCGGCGCCTTCTTCATCTACGAACTGCCCGAAATGAACCTGATACATTCGTTGAGCGTCTCCGATCAGTCCATTTCGACCGTTTGTTTAAATTCGACGGGAGACTGGATCGGCCTGGGCTGTCGCAAACTCGGACAGTTGCTCGTGTGGGAATGGCAGAGTACGTATGAAATGTGAGGTTAGGGAAGTGTGCGCGCCCCCCGCATTTAAATAATTAGCGGTGCGTCGTCTGCGTTGACTGTTGTCGGAGTTGCTTGTAAAGTCAGTGCATAAGCATAAAACGGCCGACCTGACAGCTTGAACGGAAATAACAGATGTCACTCGCGTCGGATATTAACGGTAACTGTAATGATTATTTGCAACTAGGATTTTCATTTAAAGTGTGGAATTCGCAGTAAATTGCAACGTTGCACAGCACCATAAGGTAAGCGCACTGCCCAGGTAGCTTTTCAGCCGGAGACAGGGGTGGGTGGTTTGTAAGCGCTAGAACAGAAACGCGTTCGAACCTTCGGAAGTTATTGATTTATTTACACGCAATATATAGACAAGAACAATATTAAAAATAAACGGTGATTCCAACTTCTTTCGGAGGGTACTGTATGCGACGCGTCCTTCGGACGCACCGGGTATATCTCGTTGGAGCGTACGGGTAGTCACGCTGTCGGAGGGGGTTCCTTTTATTCCCCCTAGAGGGCGTTCGGATCGTACCCGTTGTTGATGGCGGCTCTCGGTATCGGCGGGCTGGGGTTTAGAGTCGGCTGTCGGATAACCCACACAGCTTCCTCTAAGGCAGGCAAGGGAACGGCGGATGCTATCTAAGAGTCAGCTGTCGGATAACCCACACAACCTTCCCTCGGACGAGCTTCCACTCGAATGACCTTGTCGACTTGCGCGGCCGCTTATATGGCCCCCGGAGACCTCCCTCCACTACTGGGCGCTCGGTTCGGGTTGCTTCGGCGATGTTCTGGCAGTTGGCCCCGCCCACTGGCGTTTAACGTCAGGCGTCAGGACGGCGGGAATTTTGAGCGCGGTCTCGTTCTGACCGTTGAAACGTTACAAAATAATGTGCAGCCAAAACGTTGCTGTGCGCCTAATTGCGCACACAAATAAATAGAAATAAAAATTAAAACGCACCGATTTCCTTCTGATATTACGTATTAAAAACTTGCGGTGTAAAAAGATATTTAACGTAACAGGTGAATAATTGCGATTTCGATAATTCATTCTTACTTAACTCGTTATTACTACTTAATTATGCATTTGCGGGACGCAATATTGAACCCGATTTGTGTGTTTGCGAAAAACATTTCGAAAAGAGTCGTCGCCATTCCAAAAAATTCTTTGAGTTCCCATTTTTCTTGTTGCAATCGTAAAAATTTAATCGCAGACATCATTTTAACAAAGCCAATTAAACCATTATTTTCCGGTTACTGTAACGCGCAAAATGATAAAGCAGTGAAGCTGGCAGCGAAAAATACATGTGGCAACGCCGCACAAAACATATACATTGAGAACAACAAATAGATTTCAATACGGAAAATATACATTAATCAATACAATTAATCGCACGATTCAAATATAAACTACAAAATAAATTTTCTAAAACACCGAAACGAACAAAAATTATACAATAACGATTTTTATGCCGGAAAAAGTTTTTCGGCAAGTAATTACATTATCGTACCGTATCTCTGGCGCGTTAAGAATTGAATTTAACACAAAGGGGCTTTGTAGCTGTTCCAAATTTCTTCGATCCTTCTTAGGATAAACCAGAATGGTCTAAAATATATTTTTTTCGATAAACGTATGTGGGGAAAATCTTCTACGTCGAGTTATTAAAGCATTTTGCGCTCGGCGGGCTCCCCCTCGACATAGAAGATTTTCCCCACATACGTTTATCGAAAAAAATGTATTTTAGGCCATACCGGTTTATTCTAAGATGGTTTGAAAAAGTTCGAAACAGCTACAAAGGCCCTTTCGAATTATTTAAACTTGGAGCACGCCGAGCGCAAAGTGCTTTAATAACTCGACATAGAAGATTTTCCCCACATACGTTTATCGAAAAAAATATATTTTAGTCCATTCTGGTTTATCCTAAGAAGGATCGAAGAAATTTGGAACAGCCACAAAGGCCCTTTGTGTTAATTCAATTCTTAACGCGCCAGACATACGGTACGATAATGTAATTACTTGTCGAAAAACTTTTTCCGGCATAAAAATTGTTATTGTATAATTTTTGTTCGTTTCGGTGTTTTAGAAAATTTATTTTGTAGTTTATATTTGAATCGTGCGATTAATTGTATTGATTAATGTATATTTTCCGTATTGAAATCTATTTGTTGTTCTCAATGTATATGTTTTGTGCGGCGTTGCCACATGTATTTTTCGCTGCTAACTTTTCGCTGCCAGCTTCACTGCGGTAGTAATTAATCAAAATGTGTATTCAAAACCACAAACTGGAAAAATTTTAAAATTATAGTCTTTATAGTTCGGTATCTACCATTTTATTGAATATTTTCGCAATAATTTCTTGTTTACTTTACGAAAAATACATTAATTGCAGTTTTAATAGATGATGTAAAACGAAGACGCAATTTTATTTTGCAATTTTAAAAAGTTACTTTAATTGTAAATTAAAATCTACTGCACAGACCCGTAGTCTGCGTTGATTGTTTTCGTGCTTATAAGGTCTGTGCAATAGCGTTTAATTCACAATTAAAGGCGCTTGCGTCGTGCACTAATGAAATCTATTATGTATGGTTTAGAACTTGGCTATTTGGTGTAACTTTTTAAAATTGAAAAATAAAATTGTATTTTCATTTTACATCCATTAAAACTGCAATTAATGTATTTTTCCTAAAGTAAACAAGAAATTATTGCGAAAATATTCAATAAAATGGTAGATACCGATCTATAAAGACTATAATTTTAAAATTTTTCTAGTTTGTGGTTTTGAATATACATTTTGATTAATTACTTTATCATTTTGGAAAATAATGGTTTAATTAGCTTTGTTAAAATGATGTCTGCGATTAAATTTTTATGATTGTAACAAGAAAAATGGGAACTTAAAAAAATTTTAAAAATTATATTTTTGATTTGCCTTTTTCAATTGTAAACGTAAACTATTCATCTAATAATAAAACTTTCTTGTTGCAATTAGAATCGACAAGGATCGTTGAGCACATGGGTGGTAATGAATTTTCGATATTGCACAATGGCATTTTTGTATCGCTACTTGATGAAATTAGCTCAAAGCGAAAAGGCAAAGGGCATTCAGTATTTTTATTCATAGGATCGACTTGGGTGGATATACAATTAACATCCATACTAGTGCATGACTGTTTAGGATTGATATTGTTGGACTTTTTCTGACGTACAGGATCTACATCTACAGGAGTGGTAGAGTCTAAGGTAGTTGTACGACAATATAAAGTTGGAATGGAATTTGCTTTTAATTTATACCTTTGATTTAATTTATTGGGATAGTAACAATTCTTTTCGAAATGTTTTTCGCAAACACACAAATCGGGTTCAATATTGTGTCCTGTAAATGTATAATTAAGTAGTAATAACGAGTTAAGTGAGAATGAATTATTGAAATCGCAATTATTTATCTGTTACATTAAATATTTTTTTACACCACAATTTTTTATACGTAACATCAGAAGGAAATCGGTGCATTTTAATTTTATTCCTATTTATTTGTGTGCAATTAGGCGCACAACAATGTTTTAGCTTCATATTATTTACCGTGAATTCCACACTTTAAATGAAAATCCTAGTTGCAAATAATCATTACAGTTACCATTAGTACCCGACGCGAGCGACATCTGTTATTTCCATTCAAGTTGTCAGGTCGGCCGTTTTATGCTTATGCACAGACCTTATAAGCACGAAAACAATCGACGCAGACTACGTAGTGGTGTAACTAAAAACAAAAACTTGAAGCAAACATGCAAAAGATCGTCGGTTTTGGAGTGAATTGTTTTAAAAAATTTTTTACGTGGTATTAGGTTAGGAACGAGAATGCCTCGACTCATAGAATGAGTCGTGAAATGAGCATTCTGGTGCCTCGGTCTTCACTACTTTTGTGGTGGTCGAAATCTTCCATAACCTTGAAACGATCAAGATTCTCGTTCGAACGATATCGATTTAATTACAATTAATTTCCAACAGGCGAAACGTACGTTATGAAGCAACAAGGGCATTCGAACAACATGTCTTGTCTGGCGTACTCGTCGGACGGACAACTTTTGGCGACGGGCGGCGAGGACGGCAAGTTGAAGCTGTGGAACGTGCACTCCGGCTTCTGTTTCGTCACATTCCACGAGCACTCGAACGCCATCACCGCCGTTTCGTTCAGCGGCAATCGTAAATTCGTCGTGTCCGCGTCTTTGGACGGCACGGTGCGCGCCTTCGACGTCATAAGGTAACCCGTTTTCTTATCGATCCGCCTCGGTATACCGAATCGAATAAAAACCGAACCTTTTTCCCCTTAGATACCGAAACTTTCGCACGTTCACAACGCCCAGACCGGTCCAGCTGTCCTGCGTGGCCGTGGATAGCAGCGGAGAATTTTTGGCCGCGGGAGGCCAGGACGTTTTCGAGATATTCTTGTGGTCGGTCAAAATGGGACGATTGCTCGAAATATTGGCCGGACACGAGGGGCCCGTCGTAAGTTGATCGTTTCAATTGCGGATTCGTGACATTCTGGAATGTTCCGTTTGTTAGGCCGGCATCGCCTTTAGTCCATCGGCCGCCAGCACGGTCTTGGCCTCGGTTTCGTGGGACAAAACGCTCAGGATATGGGACGCGATAGAGAAAGGGTCCGCGCACGAGTCCGTTCAACTAACCGGCGACGGCTTGTGCGTGGCATTCAAGCCGAACGGCGAAGAGGTGGCCGCGACCACGTCGGACGGGCAAATTTCGTTCTTTAACGTTCGAACCGCCACGCAAACCGGTAACATCGAGGGTAGAAACGATTTGGGTAGCGGACAGTCGGACACAAGCTTAATAAGTGCCAAGAAGGCGTTGCAGGCAAAGTAAGTCGACGCTCGCGACGACATTACGATCCGATTTTAACGATCAATTCGTAGGGCGTTCACGAACGTGTGCTATTCCGCCGACGGGGAGTGCCTGCTTGCGGGCGGACATTCGAAGAACGTGTGCATTTACAACGTGACCGAGGGGCTTCTCCTCAAAAAGTTCGAGATCACGCAGAATCGGTCGTTCGACGCCGTCGACGTAAGTGCAATCGGCTTATAATTTGCCGTTTCGTTTTTGTAGCCGATACTTTGTAGGACTTTATTAATCGGAGGAGTTTGAAAGATTTCGGCAACGTCCAGCTGGTGGAGGAGCGGGAGGACAGGGAGGGCGGCGAGGTGGCCGTACGTCTTCCTGGCGTTCGGAAGGGAGACATGGCCGCAAGATCTTATAAACCGGAGGTTCGTTGAGTTTTTGTTTTACTTATTTATTTATTTATTTATTACCAAATTTCTATTACAATGTTATACATAGTATATATAAATAGTTTCAAAGATCAATGGAACGACCGCAGAGACAAAATATCCGTACGTGGTTCGGTATATAACTAAAATCTAAAGCTAATTCTAAAGTTTGTACAAAAATAAAAATAAAAAACAAGACAGGTTAATAATCAAGTTAAAAATTCAGCTCACTTGACTCAGTTGACATAAGCATAGCACAATATGTTTTCAATGGTTTTTTATAATTGTTATTTTGTAATATCTCAAGTTCATTTGGCATTTTGTTAAAGTTATCTCTTGCAACATACTCTGATTTTCTTTTGCCCACTTCCAACATTGATTTAGATATTTCGATTAACTTGTTCCTTGTTTGCACCGAACTAGATTTGAATTCATTCGACATATCCGTATAATAATGTAATACTGCTTCATAGATATATTTTTGCCTCAAGTCTAAAGGTAATTTCATACCATTGTTAGATTTAATTAAGATTTTTTTTTTTTTAATTACATGTTTCTACAATCTGTCTTGATGTGACATTCAGTTAATACCATAGAATTAAATATGAAAGTCATGTAGGAGTTGCATCCACTGATTACACTCCTTTATTAGCTTAGTCTAGTTTGACATAACACACTGAGGATCTTAACGGTATAGGTAAAGCTGTCAATCACTATTGTTCAAACCGGTGGAGTAGGTCTGACGGTTTAAATCTTTTTAGTCGCGGCTGCACTTCATTGTCATGTTCTAGTAATCTCTCCACTAAGATGTTGGGATGAGCACTGATGCGGTCACTATAACGCGCACTATATTTTTGAATTTCGTCGTTAACCGTAGAAATTGCAAGGTCGCGTCGTATTGTTTCATTGTGGACGTACCATGGTGCGTTTACTATGGCCCTGAGTACCTTTGACTGGAATCTGCGTATGATTTCGATGTTGGTTGTACTGGCTGTGCCCCAGAGTTGTATGCCGTAGGTCCAAATGGGCTTTAATATGGCTTTATATAGTAGTAATTTGCTATCTAGCGAAAGCTGAGAATTGCGTCCTATCAGCCAGTACATTTTCTGAAGCTTCAGTCCAAGTTGTTTACGTTTGGTCCAGATATGGGTTTTCCAAGTTAACTTTCTGTCCAAGTGAATGCCAAGATACTTTGCGCTATCCGCCTGAGGGATTTGGTGGTTGTTAAATGTCACTGGTGGGCAGGTTCCTCTTCTTAAGGCGTAAGTTACTTGCACTGATTTGGTTTCGTTGATTTGAATATGCCACTTGGTGCACCATTGTTGTATTTCATCAAGGTGTGTTTGTAGCTGCTGGGAGGCCTGGACTGGGTCGTGTCATCTGCAAATGTAGCGATCATGGTGTTTGGGGTTGTCGGAAGATCCGCCGTAAAGATTAAATACAATATTGGGCCCAGTACACTGCCCTGAGGAACTCCTGAATCGACAGGGTATGGGTTTGTTAGCGCACTGCCATGTCTGACCATGAATTGTCTATTCGAGAGGTAGGACTTGAAGATTTCAGAGTAATCTGGTGGTAAGAGTGTCTTAATTTTAAAGAGGAGTCCCGCATGCCATACTTTGTCGAAGGCCTGTTGGACATCAAGAAATGTTGCAACACAGTATTTTCGCTCTTCGAAGTCTTGAGTAATTCGGGCTACTACCCTGTGGACTTGCTCGGTTGTGGCATGTTGTTTTCTAAATCCAAATTGATGATTAGGAATAATATTGTTGTCCAGTAAGATTGGAGTAAGTTTTTCGAGGAGCATTTTTTCTAACACTTTCGATAGCACTGGAAGCAGGCTGATCGGCCAGTAAGATGCTGGTTGGTCTAGAGGTTTTCCTGGTTTTGGGATTAGAATTGTAATTGCTGCTTTCCAGGAGTCGGGAAAGTGGCGGAGGCGTAATACGGTGTTAAAGAGGTAGGTTAAAAATTGGTAACCTTTTTGGGGCAGCTGTTTGAGGATATGGCCAGTAATTAAGTCTTGGCCCGGTGCTTTTTGCGGATTAAGGTTTGTATGAATGGGTGATTTTGAAAGGTTTGATTGGGAGGTTCATTTGATACGGAGTTTCTAAGAAGTTTCGGATTTCGTCATCAGTATCTGCTCCTGTCGGAGATGGTGTGAACACCTTCGCCAGGTGTTCTGCAAAGGTCTGCGCTTTCTCTCTGTCGCTTTTTGCCCAGGAGTTGTTGGGATTGCGGATAGGTGCATTATGTTGTTGTGGACGCTTCAGGTATCGGGTGGCTTTCCAGAGGGAGTAGTGGCGACAAGTTCTTCAAATATTGTTGGACATTTCGATTGCGAATGTCGGATAGGAGGGTTTTAAGTTCAGCGGTAGCCTGATTTAGGGCTCTTTTGTCGTTTGGGTGCCGCGTTGTCTGCCACCTCCTGCGTAACCTTCGTTTTTCTGCGATTTTGCGCTTGACGATAATAGGACAGTTTGGCAAGGTGAGGTGTGGCCTGACGGGCCGCTGTTTGTATGACCTGCGTGAAATGCGATACTGCATCTTCTAAGTCTTGTGGGGATTTTAGTGGAATGTCCGTATTTAGGGTGTCTTGAACTTTGTTTCGGAAAAGAGTCCAATCAGTCCTTTTGTTGACTAGTGTAGGTGCTTTCTCTTTGAGGAGAGCCCAGTGTTACTATTAGGGGTGAGTGGTCAGTTGAGAGGTCAAGACAGGAACTAACGTCTAGAAGGTTTTGATTTACGTTTTTAACAAAACAGAGATCGAGCAGGTCGGGTTGTTTAGTAAGGTCGGTCGGCCAGTATGTCGGTTCACCTGTAGATAGTGGTTGTAATCCCAGGTTATGTACAGCCTTCAGCATTTCTCTGCCTTTTGTAGTGCTTAGTCTGGACCCCCAGTGCACATGCTTTGCATTATAATCGCCGTCGGATACAAATCTATTGCCTAGTGTTCGGAAATAGTGTTCGTAAGTTTCCTGTTTGTTGTTGTGTCGTGGTGGACAGTAGACTGCTGATAAAGTAAGGGGTCCTATCCAATCTTCAACTACTATGGTTGTGGCTTGTAAGTGAGGTTCGCTATATTTGGGTAGTTCGTAATGCTTGATTTAGATCTTGATGAGTATGGCGGTGCCAGCATGGGCTGTTCCATCTGGGTGTTGTGTTACATAAAGTGAAAATCCTGGTATTGTGAGATAGCTGCGATCCGTAAAGTGTGCTTCTGAGATTAGAACTATGTCTAAACAGTGATGAGTAATAAAAGCTATGAGTTCTTCTTTGTGATTTATCAGCCCATTGGCGTTCCAGACAGCTATCTTAATGTGTTGGTCCATTGGTTGTTCTAGCTACAATTGTGGTTAGCAGGTTCATCATTGTGCTCATTTGTTCCACTAATTGTTTAATCATTTGTTTTAAGTCGGCTAGGTCATTAGAGTCGTTTGGTGGTCTCGGGGTAGGAGGTGGAATGGCATTGTTGGCTTGCTGTTGGAAAGTGTTGGTTGTAACTTGAGCATAGGTTTCACCTGGCTGGTATACTCTTGGAGGGGAAATTAGTTTTGGTCTCGATGGAATGAAGGTTCTTTGATAAAGGTCTTTGTAGACAGGACATCCTTTGAAACTGGCAGGATGATTTCCATTGCAATTTACGCAGGTAACGTCTTTGTTTTTTGTTGTGTGCTCGCATTGCGAGGTGGGGTGAATGCCAGTGCATTTAACGCATCTAGGTGTTCTATTGCAAAAGTTCTTTGTATGACCGTGTTTTTGGCATCTGGAGGATTGAGGAATTGTGTTTTTGGTGTGTGGTGGTTCAAATTTTACTATGGAGTGTAGGAGGTTGGTGATGTTGTAGACTTCTTTATTATTGTTTGACGGTTTTAGGTCCACTACAAAGAGAGGTAGTTCTTTTTTTGTTGCAGCTTGTTTCACGTTCCATAAGTTCGTTACCGTGTGTCCATGTGACTGTATAGCCATTTTTAATTCTGTCGTGTCGGTAGATGGGTGCAGGTTTCGGAGAAAAACTCGGAATCCTCGTACTTGTTTAATCTGGTATGTATGGAATTCGGTGTTTTTTTCTTTCAGTCCTTTTGTTATTTTCGTGTATATTTCTGACGTTTTTGGGTGTATTTTAATTTCATCGTTAGGAAAGGCCTTCAATATATAGGCATCTTTGGCTATGGTTTCCAAAAATGTAATTAAAGGTTTCATTGATTTGACGCCCGAAACAAAGATCGGTGGAGGTTTTAATTCGTTTTTTGTGGAGGAGTTCGTTTCGCTCTCGTTCGTGTCGGTGTTTTCAAGTGAAGTAAAACGGTTGGGAGGGTTTAGCCAGTAGTTCGTAGTTTTAATTTGTTTCGCCGAATCCGTTTGTTTATCTACAGACTCGTACCTAGTCCGTTTTTTGGTGCCAGCTACTTGCCATTGAGACGCTGATTGTTGATTGTATGATGGTTGGGAATGATGTGTCGCAGTATAATAATAATTTGGCCGAGGAACTTGCATTTGTTGAGGCTGGTCTATTTGCATTGGGATGTATTGTTGTGCACTTGGCGGCGGTACGGCCGCGTTATGATAATAATAGGCCATTTGACCGTGTGTTATTTATGGCCAGAAAGTCGAGAAGTAAATTCCAGCAGTAAAATTAATTCAAAATAATAAGTAATAAATGTGGGTATCTTACGATGCGCGACCCGAGGTCGAGCGCTTATCTTCTTGTCGCCTGAGCGCAGCTGCGGTCGAGCACAACCTTGCACTTCAAAACTCAAACAACAACTATAATTAAGATTTTAATAACTTTTCTATGTATGTTGTATAATAAAGGCATTAAAGACTTCTTTGCAGATCCCCATGCCACAATACCGTAGGTGACAATGCCATACATAATTACCATTAAATTTTCTGGTGATAATATTTTGCCCAAAGTAGTCAATATAAAAATGATATATTTAGTTCTACTAGTTAATTTAATAATTTGTTCGTCCCAACTCAAATGTTCATCAATACATATACCCAGATATTTAACACTTTTCACTCTCTTTAGTGCCTCATCGTGCAGCTTAATATTAACTATTCCTGGTATGCTATCACAATAGTTTCCAAAAGCTATATAAACTGTTTTATCGATATTTAGCGACAATTTATTATCATTAAGATAATTAATAATTTTAAGTAATTGTCGATTCAAAATTTGTTCTAACAAGTCCCATGCTGATGATTGGCACAATACCACCGTATCATCAGCATACGACACTATATCACAGTTCGTAGAACATTCCAAAAAAATATCATTAATATACACAATAAACAGGAGTGGACCTAATATGGTACCTTGTGGAACCCCCATTTCAACAGGTTCAAAACTACTTTTGATTTTATTATTGATTTTAACACATTGTTTCCTACCCGTTAAAAATAACTTTTAATTAATTCCAATGCAATTCCGCGTATACCGTACTTATTTAACTTGCGTAGTAATATTTTGCGATTAACGGTATCGAATGCTTTAGCAAGGTCCAGAAAAACGGCAGCATTTGGTCGGCCCTTATCCCGACAATCATAAATTTTATTAGTAACAAAAGCTAACGAATCTTTAGTACCAGTTCCTCTTTTGAAACCAAACCGATTTTGCGATGAAACGTTTCGCTTGTTTAAAAAACTTGACATCCTCGAATGAAAAATTTTCTCAAAAATTTTTGCAAAATTTGAAATTAAAGAAATTGGTCTATAATTAGTTGCAAGCTTTTTATCGCCCCGCTTAAATATCGGTAATATTTCGGCTAGTTTAAAATGTCTTGGACAAAAACCGCCAACTATACTTAGATTAATAATATGAACTAGTACAGGGCAAATATATGGCCCTACTTACATTGTAAGAATATTTAAACAATAATTAAATGGGAAAAATCCCTATTCACGATGTATAGGTGAATACATGGAACTATATGTTCAAACAAATGATACTTTTCAATGTTATAATCGCTATTTCGTTTGTCCATCTCTCGAATTCGATTGTCCAACCTCCATTTTTATTATTAAAATATTTAGACAATAATAAAATGGAAAAAAACCAATTCGCGATGTATAGGTGAATATATGAGAGACCATATGTTTATAACAAATGATGATTTTTATTGTTATAATGGCTATTTCGTTTGTCCATTTCTCGAATTCGATTGTCCAACCTCCATTTTTATTATTAAAATATTTAAAGACATTAAAGACTTTTTTGCAGATCCCCATGCCACAATACCGTAGGTGACAACACCGTAGTAGAGTCCATACATAATTACCATTAAATTTTCTGGCGATAATATTTTGCCCAAAGTAGTCAATATAAAAATGATATATTTAGTTCTACTAGTTAATTTAATAATTTGTTCGTCCCAACTCAAATGTTCATCGATACATATACCCAGATATTTAACACTTTTCACTCTCTTTAGTGCCTCATCGTGCAGCTTAATATTAACTATTCCTGGTATGCTATCACAATAGTTTCCAAAAGCTATATAAACTGTTTTATCGATATTTAGCGACAATTTATTATCATTAAGATAATTAATAATTTTAAGTAATTGTCGATTCAAAATTTGTTCTAACAAGTCCCACGCTGATGATTGGCACAATACCACCGTATCATCAGCATACGATACTATATCACAGTTCATAGAACATTCCAAAAAAATATCATTAATATACACAATAAACAGGAGTGGACCTAATATGGTACCTTGTGGAACCCCCATTTCAACAGGTTCAAAACTACTTTTGATTTTATTATTGATTTTAACACATTGTTTCCCACCCGTTAAAAATAACTTTCAATTAATTCCAATGCAATTCCGCGTATACCGTACTTATTTAACTTGCGCAGTAATATTTTGCGATTAACGGTATCGGATGCTTTAGCAAGGTCCAGAAAAACGGCAGCATTCGGCCGGCCCTTATCCCGACAATCATAAATTTTATTAGTAACAAAAGCTAACGAATCTTTAGTGCCAGTTCCTCTTTTGAAACCAAACTGATTTTGCGATGAAACGTTTTGCTCGTTTAAAAAACTTAACGTCCTCGAATGGAAAATTTTCTCAAAAATTTTTGCAAAATTTGAAATCAAAGAAATCGGTCTATAATTAGTTGCGAGCTTTTTATCGCCCCTGCTTAAATATCGGTACTATTTCGGCTAGTTTAAAATGTCTTGGACAAAAACCGCTAACTATACTTAGATTAATAATATGAACTAGTACGGGGCGAATATATGGCGACATCGATTTGATTAAATAAGCGTGTACATTATCGACACCTCCCAGACCGATAAGTCTACTAACCTCGCTGTCCAAACTCCTGGAAAAGGTCATATACATACGTCTGCTTAACAATATCGAAAATCTCGGTGTGCTACCCACTTTTCAATTTGGCTTCCGAAAAGGTCACTCCACGTGTCATCAATTACAAAAAATTAGTGAACTTATCGAACGGGGCTTCGAAGATAAGCAATACATTACAGGAATTTTCCTGGACATCGCACAAGCCTTTGATAAGGTGTGGATCGAAGGTCTTAAAAAGAAGGTTCTAGATATCAACATTCCAAATAATCTCAAAACCATAATCTTCTCCTTCTTGGAAAATCGAACTTTTGCAATTAGAGTTAACTCGACATTGTCTGAAACTAAAAATATTTATGCTGGGGTTCCGCAAGGTAGCATATTGGGACCTATCCTTTTCAATATATACACGTCAGATATACCTAAAATCAGTGCAACTCTGGCAACATTCGCAGACGACACCGCCATTTTTACCCAAGCAGTCAAACTTGAAGACGCAGTGATAGCTTTACAACGTGCAACAAACAAACTGTTCTTCTGGTCTCAACAATGGAATATGCAAATTAACTCAAGTAAATGTCAAGCCAAAATATTTACACTGCGAAGAATTCATAACCCCCCTCATCTACACATCAACAACAATATAATACCCTGGAATACAAATAATTCAGCAACTTAGGAGTTTACCTTGACACCAGGCTAAGTTGGAAATTTCACATCAACCACAAATTAACACAATGCTATAATAGGCTAAGACAGTTGTACCCATTAATAAATCGAGGATCAACACTAAAAATTGAATGTACAATATTATTATATAAAAGCCTACTGCGACCTCTCGCATTATACGGCATCGCCTGTGTGGTGTAATGTTTCCAAAAGCAACATACAAAAGCTACAGAGATTTCAGAACAAGGTGTTAAGAATCGCAGTCAATGCACCGTGGTATATTAGAAATACACAACTCCATCAAGAGCTGGGCGTTTTATACGTAGAAGAATTTATTAAAAAATGTGTTGATAAATTTATTACCAACTCAAGTGCGTGTAGTGGCGCGGTACACTATGAACTATTCCAAACAAACATTCACGCCAGACTGAAACGCGCGTTACCTCAAGACATCATCCAAACTCATGAACACATTTAAATTACTGTGATATTGTTATCTGTTATGTTAATTGCTATTATTTTTACATTCCCTGAGACCGCTAGCTAGTCTCATTATATTATAATACGTACCTATATACAACATTATCTCTGCTATGTATAACAAATCCCATTTGTTGATCTGGCAATAAAAAAAAAAAAAAAAAATTATCGACACCTCCCGCTTTGTTCTTTAGCTTAGAAATGATCTTGGCCACTTCGTCCGCATTAGTGACTTGTGCTTAAATTTTTAAAGGTGCGCGTATTCTCCTTGCAATTTTCCCCGACCGGACAGGCGTGGGCCGCGGCTACTACGGAAGGACTGCTCGTCTACTCTCTGAGTGCCGGACTCGTGTTCGATCCGTGGGACCTGCAGCTCGACCTCACGCCCGCGGCCGCGAGGGAGCGCGTATCTAAACAAGATTACGCCGACGGTACGTAAATCACCGCACTATTTGCTACCATCTAGAAATTTACTTGGACCCACCAATTGTAGCGCTGATGATGGCGATAAAGATCAACGAGGTCGGTCTTGTTCGAGAAGTGGTGGAACGAATCCCGTTCGAAGATGGTACGTGCGATGCGCTCCCGAATTTTTACGATTTAATCCGACTTGCTTTTTTCTAATTGTAGTGGAATTGGTCGTGTCGCGTTTGGGCGAGCGGTACGTCGAACGACTAATACCGAACGTGGCGAATTTCCTCGACAATTCCCGACATTTGGAGTTCTACTTGCACTGGACCGAGAAATTGTTGACGTTGCACGGCGACAAAATCAAGGCGCACCTCAACATGCCCGCTCTGATCAGTTTGCAGAAAAGTCTGACCCGAAAGTACGATCAGTTGGCGAAATTGTGAGCGGTCTTAATTGTTTTGTTCGTTCAAGAGAGTTAATAAGTTTACGTTTCAGATGCGACTTCAACACGTACACAATACAATACGTGTTGAGTTTGGGATCTGGGAGCGAGAAGGTTAAGGACGATGACGTGGCGAAGGTGGAAGACGATCGGGACGATAATAGTGATAATTTATTTAATTCCGACGTGGAATGAATAAATGTTGTTAAATATTTTAATGTGTGAATTACAATAACTAGTTTGCGAGGTTTGGAGGTTGCTTCTTAACGTCTCATCGACGACGACGCCAAGAAATTGGTGGGTGTGCGTGGTTTTTTCCGAAAAATTTTGACTTAATTTAAAGCATTTTGTTTACCCTTTATTACAATAAATGACGATTTCCATCAAAAATAACTCGTAAATTAACGAAATTCGAAAAATCCGCAGTACAAGACGTAAATATTCGTTTTTCGTAGATGCCCCTTATACGTTTTATTTTAATTGTGCAATTTTACAACGACTCGATCATTTATTTTGATACACCGTGTATATAAAAACAAATTAGTTCCCACGAAAATTGTGCACATTGCCACTAAAAGTTAAGATGGCGGCAATTGTTTTCGTGCTTATAACCATAAAATAGCTGACCTGACAACTTGAATGGAAATAACAGATGTCGCTCGCGTCGGATATTAACGGTAACTGTAATGATTATTTGCGCCTAAGATTTTCATTTAAAGTGTGGACTTCGCGGTAAATAATGTGCAGCCAAAACGTTGTTGTGCGCCTAATTGCGCACAAATAAATAGAAATAAAATTAAAACGCACCGATTTCCTTCTGATGTTACGTATAAAAAATTGCGGTGTAAAAAAATATTTAATGTAACAGGTGAATAATTGCGATTTCAATAATTCATTCTCACTTAGCTCGTTATTACTACTCAATTATGCATTTGCGGGACACAATATTGAACCCGATTTTTGTGTTTGCGAAAAACATTTCGAAAAGAGTCGTTGCCATTCCAAAAAATACTTTAAGTTCCCATTTTTCTTGTTACAATCATAAAAATTTAATCGCAGACATCATTTTAACAAAGCTAATTAAAACCATTATTTTCCAGTTACTGTAACGCGCAAAATGATAAAGTAATTAATCAAAATGTATATTCAAAACCACAAACTAGAAAAATTTTAAAATTATAGTCTTCATAGATCGGTATCTATCATTTTATTAAGTATTTTCGCAATAATTTCTTGTTTACTTTACGAAAAATACATTAATTGCAGTTTTAATAGATGTAAAACGAAAACGCAATTTTATTTTTCAATTTTAAAAAGTTACACCAAATAGTCAAGTTCTAAACCGTACATAATAGATTTCATTAATATCTGACGCGAGCGCCTTTAATTGTGAATTAAACTCTATTGCACAGACCTTACAAGCACGAAAACAATCAACGCAGACTACGGAACAATCGATTTGTATGTTGCTGTCGTCGTCTGCGGTTGCTCTTAAGAGGGGGGCTGGAAAAATCAGCTTCTACCATGTTTCCGCCAGTAACGCCACAGTAGTATTTTTCTAATTATCTTAATTAATATCGAACGGTTTAATCGTAAGATGGCGCGATTTGGCATCGGCTATTTAAACGTTAATACCTGTTTTCTTGTACTAAATAGTTTCTACAGAGTGCGCTTTTTCATTCATGCATCGGCATCTAATTTAATTATGTTCACGTTGTAAACTTTGCTAGCGTTTATAATGATTTATTCTAGGATATAAAGTTACAGAATATAAAGAACGGACGTTTTGATGAGGGACACAAAAATAACGAAATGCAAGTTGACAAGCTTAAAAAAATTATTTAACTTGCAACCAAAAAAGTTACCGAGTTATGGGTGCGGAAAATTCAAAATATTTCTCTTCGAGAAACTCACAATGATTATTGATTTTTAAAATTGATTTTTTGCGTAATATACGAGAGAAGAGAGATTCTCACTTATCGAACCCCCCTCTTAATTTAAAGCATTTTGCGCCGACTCTTTAATGCAACAAATGACGATTTCCATAAAAAAAAACTCGTAAATTAACGAAATTCGAAAAATCCGCAGTACAAGACGTAAATGTTCGTTTTTCGTAGACGCCCCTTATACGTTTTATTTTAATTGTGCAATTTTACAACGACTCGATCACTTATTTTGATACACCGTGTATATAAAAAAAAAATTAGTTCCCACGAAAATTGTGCACATTGCCACTAAAAGTTAAGGTGGTGGTAATGTTAGTGGTTGGCGTCGAACGATCGATTTGTATGTTGCTGTCGTCGTCTGCGGTTGCTCTTAAGAGGGGGCTATTTTTCTAATTATTGGTATTTTTCTAATTATTTTAATGAATATCTAACGGTTTCATCGTAAGATGGCGCGATTTTGGCTACGGCTATTTAAACGTTAATTCCCGTTTTCTTGTACTAAATAGTTTCTACAGAGTGCGCTTTTTCGGACCACAGAATTTCCGTGTTGGGACACTTCTTGCTGATGAGATGGCGTTGGTCACTCTTTCACTACATTGTATTAAAATAACTAAAATGCCTGTCGCTAAATAGCTGAATTACGTATCATAGATTTAAACCTGCGGCTGCAGAGAGGAAAAAGAAATCTGTATTATTGCAATTTTAAAACCGTTAAGAGGGGGGCTGGAAAATCAGCTTCTACCATGTTTCCGCTAGTAACGCCACAGTAGTATTTTTCTAATTATTTTAATTAATATCAAACGGTTTAATCGTAAGATGGCGCGATTTTGGCATCAGCTATGGCTTATCCAAACCTATATGCAATGCACGTCATCAACAAAAAGTTACTAGATTGTATATTTGTAATTCGGTTTAAAGTTTGGAAAGTAACATATTCTATAGATGATTTACTTGCACACATATTAGATTGTATAAAGAAAGACTATAATTTATTAGAACTGTCAAAATACGAGGTGCGAGGTGACAGCACTGTTATGAAACGTCATCATCTAGTAACCTTTTATTGATGACGTGAATTGCATATAGGTTTGGATGAAGTATATTTAAATGTTAATTCCTGTTTTCTTGTACTAAATAGTTTTTATAGAGTGCGCTTTTTCATTGATGCATTGGCATCTAATTTAATTATGTTTACGTTGTAAACTTTGCTAGCGTTTTAATTATTTATTCTAGGATATAAAGTTACAGAATATAAAGAACGGGCGTTTTGATGAGAGACACAAAAATAATGAAATGCAAGTTAACAAGCTTAAAAAATTATTTAACTTGCAACCAGAAAAGTTACCATGTTATGGGAGCGGAAAATTCAAAATATTTCTCTTCGAGAAAGTCACAATGATAATGATTATTGATTTTTAAAATTAATTTTTTGTGCAAGATGTGAGAGAGGTGCCATTATTAATACAAAATAAAAATTGTAACAATAGAAAATCCAATATTACTGATATATGCACATATGTAATTACTTATGTATATATTTCAGAATAATAATTATTATAGCATGCCATTAATTGCATTAAAAATTAGATAGTTACAGATTCGTTCTCAAATACATGTAGCTATACGTTATTCACGATAGGTTCCAATGCACGCAGTCATGTAAATTGTATATTTGTAATATTCAGATTAAAGTTTTAAACATGGCACTCCGATGTCTACCGATGATTTACCTGCACACATATGACATGGCAAAATAGTCTAAAATCTATTAGTACTGTAAAAATACGAGGTTTTATTGGTGACGTTTGGGACCTATCGCGAATAACGTATGTATACCTATCTACTTATTTATGGGAAACGTCCGCCGCATTCTCAGCATTTCTCGGTAATTCACAGAAATCATAATAATAAATCATAATCAAAATAATTATGCTTATTAATCGAAAAACAAACCGAATGAGATTCTATATTTTATTGAATGAAAATTTCTGAATAAATAAAATTGTAGGTATGATAAATGTACCTACATACATATTTACTTTTAATTGTAATTTTAAAATTAGACCTTTTTATACAACATAAATCACGTACACATTTGTAGAAATGGTGGGAATTTCACTATTTAGAGTGTAAGAAAATACAGGAGTTCAATTTTGGTTTTAGTTTATATGTATAAGAATTACGAGTTCATTTTCGGTATAGGTACGTTGACTATAAATATTTCCACAACGAAATATGCCACTTATGCAGTTTGATGTTTGTTTATCAAGCGGGAGATTAATGTCCACGAATCAGCCGGCAAATAAAAAAAAATTAAAAAAATACCACTATAGTATTTTTATAGCACCATCTATTTAATAATAGTTGGACAATTTTGTTAGACAAATTCTTCGAAATCAAGTAGGTATCTGTAAGATAGCGTTATACTTGAAAATGACGATTTTTCGGAAAGCGGTTTACGAATTCTAACAACAATTACACCCTGTACTTTCATATACGTATTCACTGAACCTTCTTCTAGTTGCTCCTTATAATATTTTAGTCATATAGTAGCTAAATATCTTATAATTTGAAGTATTCGGAAGCATGTGTACAACTTAGCAAAACTGTTCCTTTAACTTTTTTAGGATAAAAATATTGGGAGCAACTAAGGTAATTGAATTAGTATTTATTGTCAATTAAATTTTTTTAATAAAATTTAATAGTTTTTTAGTATCGTTTCCTGAAGTGAATCTACCATAGCGACATCTGTTGATTCTCACTTATCGACCCCACCCCCCTTAATTTAAAACATTTTGCGCCGACTCTTTATTGCAATAAATGACGATTTCCATCAAAAATAACTCGTAAATTAACGAAATTCGAAAAATCCGCAGTATAAGATGTAAATATTCGTTTTTCGTAGATGCTCCTTGTACGTTTTATTTTAATTGTGCAATTTTACAACGACTCGATCACTTATTTTGATACACCGTGTATATAAAAAAAATTAGTTCCCACGAAAATTGTGCACATTGCCACTAAAAGTTAAGATGGCGGCAATATTAGTGGTTGGTGTCGAACGATCGATTTGTACGTTGCTGTCGTCGTCTGCGGTTGCTCTTAATACAATTTTTTGTCCAAAAAGCGAACGTGCGGTCAATTTAAACGTCAGAATATCGTCGGTAGAAATATCTCGGTATTGGTAAAGATGATAGGTGAGGTTATGTGAAGACAACTGACTGCATATATATATACAGGGTTAGTTAAAAATATGGAGACGGCTAAAATTTTCATTTTAGGAAATTATGTTCAATACAAAAGTTTGTTATGAAATTATTATCTACATTTGAGAATACTTGAATTTTTTTTTCCTCAATTGTTTTTAAGTTACGACGTCATCGATATTTTTTTGAAATGACAACCTATATTTCTGATTATTGATTTCGATAGTACATTCTATTCTCTTTTCAACGGTATACAATTTTCAATATGTTACATTTGAAAAAAATTGAGAAAAAGTGCCTTAAAGTTCAAATATTAAAGATCCATTAAATTAGCAGAATTAATTAACACGGTAACTAGACTCATTTATTTGCAATAAACTTATCAGTCACAATCTTATCATTAAAAACAAATTAATAACTAACTACATTAAAGTAAGTGTTCAAATTGTTGTCCATTTCTAATTTGACAATGACCCAATCGATTTACACTTTTTCTCAATTTTTTTCAAATGTAACATATTGAAAATTGTATACCGTTGAAAAGAGAATAGAATGTACTATCGAAATCAATAATCAGAAATATAGGTTGTCATTTCAAAAAAATATCGATGACGTCGTAACTTAAAAACAATTGAGGAAAAAAAAAATTCAAGTTTTCTCAAATGTAGATAATAATTTCATAACAAACTTTTGTATTGAACATAATTTCCTAAAATGAATATTAACGACAATAAATCGCCGTCTCCATACTTTTAACTAACCCTGTATATATATTGAATATGTCTCGGAAGATCTAAAGACTGCTTTCGAACAAAGTTTCGGAACGTGGAAGTGTAAAACGAACAGCGAACGACTCTCTTTATGGAGCTTGCCGTTGTATTTATAAGCTCGTAAGCTTTCCACACGTTTATTTGCATCTCGTCCGATACGAATTCACTTACTAAGTCACTACAATCAGTTTTGAATCCTTCGAAGCGCTCACGGATGACGGATTATTAGACAGTTGTCCGATAAAGTGCTTCAAATAAAAGTAAATGGGACTAACCTTGTCAAAATGTTGATTCAAAATAATGCCAATAGTCTGTATTTGTTGCATGAGAAGTTGTATCGACACGACGAAAGCGCGACACCATTTTAAGCTCCCAAATCGCTTGGCAGCGGACGCTAAAGATACATCGGGTGCGGCGAGATCGACACCGTAAATTGTCCCTTTGAAATATATCGAAGGTTGCAGCGAAAGAGTTAAGTACTATTTGTATTACTTAAATCGGGAATGTCCAACTCGCAGCCCTTATTGCTTTAATATGTGCAGATGTAATGGTATTATTTTAATGTTATTATTCACATGATAAGATGAACAAAATGCAGGCAGCAAAGAAACAAATATGTATACATATTAAAAAATGTTGGGTATTTGATCGGCACTGTTTCTATTGAAGTATTAAAAATTGTTTATATTCACAGAGTGGGCCGCCGTTAATGATGGGCGTTGGGGATAACTGGCCGCAGGAAAAGATCAAAACGAACCGTCTCGAGCGACAGACGTTTGGACCGCATTTACAATTGAAGCTGCACTGTCGTGGAAATTTTTCGAGAAACATTTCAGGTATAGCATCTACTTAGATAATTGTGTAATTAATTTGTTACGCACGCGTTTATTTCTAACCTACAACACAATTTGCAATTTTCAAATTTTTTATGTACCATTTAGATCACTAAATATTCTAGAATGTTATAGATTTCTTTTTAATTGCAGTTTTTAATATTTTTAGTTTACGTAATGTTTCATAGATGGCTAATTTGTAGATTTCTTTTTGTTCATATTAGATTACAGTTTACTTTATAGAATGGTACAGTTTTTATTTTATAATTTAAAGAAAATCCAATAGATGGCTAAAATATTTTTAAATTCTTAGGTTATACAGATTTCGTTCGAAATCCACATTTCATCACAATAAAACTGTGCGTTCTTTGGCTATTTAGTATTTTTAATTGGTTTCTATATAAATTAAGTGGAACTGTGTCAAAGTAGAATACGTTTGAAGTTTGCAACAAAATCATTCTTGCGCTTCATCCTAAATTCATTTTTTGCTAAAACAAATAAATATATAATTGATTCATTCCGTATTGGTTCTCATAATAAATTGTTGCGGGAACTTTGGATTTTCGTTGGAACTGTTGCGGATAGAGAGAGGTCCTCGACAACATTACAACATGTCGGGGAACAAACGGTCCAAATACGTTATGAAGAAAGGCCGTCTCGTTATAAACTAAACGTAGGAAATTGAACTGCGGAATTCTATTCAGTAAGTGTTAGCAGAAGAAAATTTAGAATAGCAGCAAACAGTGCTATAAATGTAACAAAACATGAATTAGGTAATTAGTATTTAATTTACTCATAAGTTTCCCTGTTGCGACAATAATGTGCATAGTAAATAAATATTTTGATTATTTTGATTTTAAGCTGTTGCAAAACATAAATATTGATAAAAGTTACAAAATAAATCGCTCGTGTTTTATTCAATGACTAGTAGTAAAATTTAAAACGATTAGAAAACTCGCATTTCAGGTATTACGAAGCAATAATTAACTAACTGCCGGCTTTTAAATAGATTGTAATTTTTAAAAAAATTTCCTTTTAGCAACGTTCAATTCGCTGTAGATTTCTTTTTTCATTAAGCATTACAGATTCATTTGTTTTAGGACGCTTAGATAATATTGCAAATTTATTTTTTATGATTTACTATAGTTTACTTTGATTTTTACAGATGGCGAACGCATCTATATTTCCTTATATTATTTTGAAGCTCAAACTGGCAAGTACACAACTAATTTTTAAATATTATTCCGTTTTTGCGTATATGTAACTAATAATAAAGTGTTGGGAATATTTATGTAAACTTGTAAATGTAAGAGGTGGTTCTGCTTTTTATACTAAATGCTTTTACCTGAACTTCTTCTATGTATTTGTATTTGAATGTAATACAATCAACGTCGACGTAATTTATAAAATTTCCTTCTTAGTAACTTGGAATCGTTGCAGAATTCCTTTTTTTACCCAAGATATTATTACAGATTTCTGTTTTTTGTGTTGTGTAGATAATATTACAGATTTCTTTTTTTTTTAACGCCAAGATAAGATTACAGATTTCTTTTTTATAGTATGTTATAGTCTACCTGAATCTTGGCAGATGGCGCGCCCGACTTTATTTATTTTGCGCACGTTATAGTTGTTTAAATTTTAAATATTGTTCACTTTGCGTGTGTTAATAAGTAATTTGTTATAAAATACCAATACAGTGATACGTTAACGTTACAGCCTATAACGAAATCTTCAAAATTCAAAGTTAACGATCCCTACCCATACTCGAAACGCGAGTTCGCAGTCTTTATTTGCATTTTGCAGGCTTATGTTAGTTTGGTGAGTTGCAATTAATTGCGTTGTTGCATTAATTGATTGCATTATAAACTTTAGACTATATTTTAATTAAAATGCCAGTTTCAAAGAAAAGGAAGGTAATTTCGTTGGAATTTTAATTGATCGACTTAGTTAACACCTTCCTCGTATTATGTAGAATTAACATTAGTTGGTTTTATACGATTAGTTGGAACATAACCTTATTCTGGCCATATTAATCTTACCTCGCATAACGAAGTGTTTTCGTGGAACGCATTAGCTTCGTTAAACGAGATATGACTGCATATTAATACAACGTTTGTTTTAAAATAATGTTTCGTGTTTGTATTTTATGTTCTCTTTGACTAGTAAATTCTTCTAGGATTTGTATAAAATCGAACGCTTTTTGAACGTTTTCGTCAATTTTTGACCAAAATTTAAGTTTAACATCAGAAAATTCGTTTTTTTGGCCAAAATGTTCGCTTTTTGACAAAAATATTGGTTTTTTGATCAAAAAGTTAATTTTTTGACCAAAAGATTCGTTTTTGGGCCAAAATGTTCGCTTTTTGATTAAAAAGTTTTTTTCACCAAAATGATAGTTTTTTGGCCAGAAAGTTCGTTTTTTGACAAAAATGTTTGTTTTTTGATCAAAAAGTTAATTTTTTGACTAAAAGATTCGTATTTGGTCCAAAATTTTCGTTTTTTGGGCTAAAATGTTTGTTTTTTGACCAAAATGTTCGTTTTTTGTCAAAAATTATCATTTTTTGATCAAAAAGTTAATTTTTTACCAAAATTTTCATTTTTTGACAAAAAGTTAGTTCTTTGACAAAAATATTCGTTTTTGATCAAACAGTTTATTTTTTGACCAAAATGTTCGTTTTTTGACAAAAATTTTCGTTTTTTGACAAAAATGTTCATTTTTTGACAAAATGTTCGTTTTTTGATTAAAAGGTTCGTTTTTTGGCCAAAATGTTCGCTTTTTGACAAAAATATTGATTTATTGATCAAAAAGTTAATTTTTTGATCAAAAGATTCGCTTTTGGGCCAAAATATTCGCTTTTTGACTAAAATTTTCGTTTTTTGACCAAAAGGTTCGTTTTTTGACAAAAATATTCGTTTTTTGGCCGAAAGTTCGTTTTTTGACCAAAATGTTCGTTTTTTGACAAAAATTTTCGTTTTTTTGACAAAATGTTCGTTTTTTGGCCAAAAATGTTCGTTTTTTGACAAAAATGTTCGTTTTTTGACAAAAGTGTTCATTTTTTGACAAAATGTTCGTTTTTTTGGCCCAAAATATTTATTTTTTAACAAAAATGTTCGTTTTTTGACAAAAATGTTCGTTTTTTGATTAAAATGTTTATTTTTCACCAAAATGATCGTTTTTTGACGAAAAGGTTCATTTTTGGGCCAAAGAACTCGTTTTTTGACCAAAATGTTCTTTTTTTGACAAAAATTTTCGTTTTTTAACAAAAATGTTCATTTTTTTGACATAATGTTTGTTTTTTGGCCAAAAATATTCGTTTTTTGATTATAAATGTTTATTTTTCACCAAAATGATCGTTTTTTGATGAAAAGGTTCATTTTTGGGCCAAAGATTTCGTTTTTTTGGCCAAAATGTTTGTTTTTTGATCAAAAAATTAATTTTTTGACTAAAATGTTCGTTTTT
The DNA here is from genome assembly GCA_036326145.1 of Rhagophthalmus giganteus. NCBI lineage: Eukaryota > Metazoa > Arthropoda > Insecta > Coleoptera > Rhagophthalmidae > Rhagophthalmus > Rhagophthalmus giganteus. Next base: position 48,061 of record JARFJA010000077.1, on the reverse strand, counting down.
TGACAAAAACTTCGTTTTTTTGGCCAAAATGTTTGTTTTTTGATCAAAAAGTTAATTTTTTGACTAAAATGTTTGTTTTTTGACGAAAAACTTCGTTTTTGGGCCAAAATGTTCGTTTTTTGGCCAGAATGTTTGTTTTTGACCAGAAAGCTCGTTTTTTGACCAGAATGTTTGTTTTTTGACAAAAATGTTCATTTTTTGCCAATATGTGTGTTTTTTAACAAAAATGTTCGTTTTTTTACCAAAATGTTCGGTTTTTGACAAAAATGTTCATTTTTGACAAAAAACTTCGTTTTTGAACCAAAAAGTTCGTTTTTTATCAAATAAATCAATTTGTAGTATCAGGAGAGCAGAAGTTGTTTAGAGGGGTGAAAAATTAACCTTCGTCAACTTCTGCTATCCCGATACGAAATTTCCAATTTTTGTCCAAATTTGCTCGTTTTTGTACGTAATCGAACACTTTTGAAACGTTTTTGTCGATATTTCAACAAAAAGATTGTTTTTTGGTATTAAGAGTGTCCTTTTTATTTTATAGAGGCTGACACGGTGGAGTGGTCAAGCACCAGACTGTCGACCAACGCATCGCCGGCTCGAATCCCGGCATCGACAAGAAAAATTAACCTTCGTTTAGTAGTTTAAGTACATGTTTATTTACAAAAATGAATTTATTATTACATTTAATAAAACCTTACACACTATAGGTGTTAAAGGATATGATTATATTTGTATGTGTAATTGTACCTAATTATAATGTATTATATACTTTTAATAAACTTAGTAAAGATACATTGATGTTATTATTATCGTACCGCCTTTATAATTGACTAAAAGTTACCTAAAATTTCCGTCGATTTAAATAAATAAAAATCACGATTATATAAGAATTAAAATTGATTATTATTGCTAAAGTACTAGTAGATGGTGACACCGTCAGTTACGGGATCGAAGGTTCTGAGTTCGAACCCCGACGAGGGCGAAGATTAATAAAAATTGACATTCGTATTCTCAATAATAATCTCTTCGTCCGGAGGTTCTGAGTTCGAACCCCGGTGCGGGCAAAAATTAATAAAAATTGACACTCATATCCTTAATAATAATGTCTGTCTAAGAGAAAAATGAGGCAGGCGGCTTTGCCGCCTGCCTGATTCTTGGGAACTGGGAGGCGGCGAAGCCGCCTCCCAGTTCCCAGGATCGTGAGAGGATCAGGCTGGCGGCGGGAGCGATCTGGGGAACGGGCAGGCGGTTGGCCGGTTCCCAGATTGTTTTACCCTTGACAACGTTTTGCCCAAAATTGGAAAGTTTGTTAAAATTAAGCAATTTTAACCACGAGTTAATTTTTAAATTTTAAATTTTTTTTGTTTAATTAATTAAATTTATTTTACAATTCCCTAAATTTAAAAGCCCGAAATTAAAAATTTTTTTTTAATTTTATTTTTTTTTTTAAAATTAAATTTATTTTACAATTAATTAAATTTAAAAAGGACAAAATTTAAAAAATCTTATTTAATTTAAGTAATTTATTTAAATTTACAAAAAGAACAATTAAATTAAAAAGGGTTTACAACCATTTAAAAAAACTACTTTTACACCGAGAATTCCGAAGGGCTGAAACAAAAAAGAAAAATTAAAACCAAAAAATTTTCTTCGACAAGATAAATTTAAAACGAAAGAACACCGGTGAAATTTGGTCCGACCCCACCGAGTCCAAACGGCAGAAAAGAAAGTTAAATTACCAAAATAAAATTTTAAACCTTTCCGCCAATTGATTTGAAAATTTTAAAAAGCTTGTTTTTAAAATTTCCCAACTTTTTTTTGCCAAAATTTTTGAACCATTCGCTTTTGGTTTTAGTTCATCGTTCAGAAATTTTCCGATTTAACAAGGTTAAATTACCCACAAAAATAATGAATTAAACGGTTTCCGCCAAATTCGAGTTTTCGAAAAAATTTTCGACAAAAGTCCTTGGTTTTTGGAAAATTTTGGCCCCGAACTTTAAAAAATTTTTGGTTTCGGCTTAAAAACCAACGCCCCGGAATCTAATTTCGGAAAACCCCGCTTACTAAAGGTTTCTATGAAACATCGTTAAGCGGCCTTCCCATCGCTCGTTCGGGTTTCGGGAGAAATTGGCCCCTAAAGGGTCGAAAAATAAAATTCCGTGTTTCGAAATTGGATTTTTCAAAATTTAATTTTTCGACAAAAGTCCATGGTTTTGGAAATTTTTGATTTTTATTGGACGTTTCGGGCCGGAACTTTTTTTTTCCTGGAAAATTTATTTGTAAATTTTATGGGCCCGGTAAATGGGCTCTCAATTATTACGGCCCCAATATTAAAGCCGTTTTCTTTGCAATCTTGGAAGGTCGGCCTTTCCCAAACCTCGTCGTTTGGGTTTCGGGAAAAACGGTTGGTTGTTTCCTTGCCCCAAATGAAAGGGTCGAAAACGAACCCAGGTTCCCTACCCGGCCGGGGTTGGATTTTCCCAAAGGTTTAAACGTCCAAACCAAAAACTGTTTTCAAACAACAAAGGAAAATAACAAACTGCGTTTTTGATTTAAAATTTCGCAAACGTGGACTTTTTCCTTTTTGGCAAATTTTATTTTGTAAATTTTTTTTGTCGGTATATATAGGGCGTGGCTCACATTATCCTACATGGCCCATATATTAATAGTTTCATGTTTTCTTTAGTTCAAGGTCTACAATGGCAACGGTCTGCATTTGCCCAAACAATGGACTCGAATCAGTTTGAAAAGAAGACTAAGAATTAGCGAGAAAAGACTGGTTGCGATTGTTCCTTAAAAGAAACCCAAACAAATCGATAAGGAAATCGCAGAATACGAACCCTGCTAGGATTCAAAACCATACCCGGCCAGGTCCGGCTAACAACTAGACGCCATTTTGGCCCAACCCCAGCCGTCCAGAACAGCTCCGAAACTCATGGAAAACTCGTTTTTCTAACACAACAAAGCACGAAATAACAAACTAGAAACGTTTAAATCGATTTAAAATTTCAGCAAACTGCTGGAAAAAACATGTGGTATAGTCCATGGATTTGGCAAAATATTTGGTCCAACCCCAGACGTCTAGAACAACTCCGGAACTACTGGAAAACTCGCATTTCGAACACAACAAAGCAAGAAATGACAGACTAGACGCGATTAAATCGATTTAAATTTTTTTTTGGCAAAATTTCGACCAAGACGTTTTGAGCGGTAACGTTTAGGACAAGTCGAAAACGATTAGAAAACTCGTATTTCAGGTATTACGAAGCAATAATTTACGAACTGCCGGCTTTTAAATAGATTATAGCTTTTTATGATCTCGACAAAATGACGCCACCCGATACGCACAGAGAAGGTCCGGAATTAGTTGAAAAGCAGTTTGTCGAGAATAACAACGCAAAAATGATAATCTAAGCGCGTTTGCGGCGATTAAAATTTTTGCCAAATCTCGAAAAAATGCCTTAGTATAACACGTCTTTTTTTTTCTGGAAAAATTTTGACCGCAAGCTTTTGAGCCGTAACGTTCAGAACAAGTCGAAAACGATTGGAAAACTCGTATTTCGGGTATTACGAAGCAATAATTTACGAACTGCCGGCGTTTAAATAGATTATAGCTTTTATTGATCTCGACAAAATGGCGCCACCTGATACGCACAGAGAAGGTCCGGAATTAGTTGAAAAGAGTTTGTCGAGAATAACAACGCAAAATGATAATCTAACCGCGTTTGGGCGATTAAAATTTTGCCAAATCTCGAAAAAATCCCTTAGTATAACACGTCTTTTTTTTCTGGAAAAATTTTGACCACAAGCTTTTGAGCCGTAACGTTCAGAACAAGTCGAAAACGATTGGAAAACTCGTATTTCGGGTATTACGGAGCAATAAATAACGAACTGCCGGCGTTTAAATAGATTATAGCTTTTTATGATCTCGACAAAATGACGCCACCTGATACGCACAGAGAAGGTCCGGAATTAGTTGAAGAGTAGTTTGTCGAGAATAACAACGCAAAAATGATAATCTAACCGCGTTTGAGGCGATTAAAATTTTTGCCAAATCTCGAAAAAATCCCTTAGTATAACACGTCTTTTTTTCTGGAAAAATTTTGACCCAAGCTTTTGAGCCGTAACGTTCAGAACAAGTCGAAAACGATTGGAAAACTCGTATTTCGGGTATTACGGAAGCAATAATACGAACTGCCGGCGTTTAAATAGATTATAGCTTTTATGATCTCGACAAAATGACGCCACCTGATACGCACAGAGAAGGTCCGGAATTAGTTGAAAAGCAGTTTGTCGAGAATAACAACGCAAAATGATAATCTAAGCGCGTTTGCGGCGATTAAAATTTTGCCAAATCTCGAAAAAATCCCTTAGTATAACACGTCTTTTTTTCTGGAAAAATTTTGACCCAAGCTTTTGAGCCGTAACGTTCAGAACAAGTCGAAAACGATTGGAAAACTCGTATTTCGGGTATTACGGAGCAATAAATGACGAACTGCCGGCGTTTAAATAGCTTTTATTGATCTCGACAAAATGGCGCCACCTGATACGCACAGAGAAGGTCCGGAATTAGTTGAAGAGTAGTTTGTCGAGAATAACAACGCAAAAATGATAATCTAACCGCGTTTGAGGCGATTAAAATTTTTGCCAAATCTCGAAAAAAATCCCTTAGTATAACACGTCTTTTTTTTTCTGGAAAAATTTTGACCACAAGCTTTTGAGCCGTAACGTTCAGAACAAGTCGAAAACGATTGGAAAACTCGTATTTCGGGTATTACGAAGCAATAATTTACGAACTGCCGGCGTTTAAATAGATTATAGCTTTTATTGATCTCGACAAAATGGCGCCACCTGATACGCACAGAGAAGGTCCGGAATTAGTTGAAAAGTAGTTTGTCGAGAATAACAACGCAAAAATGATAATCTAACCGCGTTTGCGGCGATTAAAATTTTTGCCAAATCTCGAAAAAAATCCCTTAGTATAACACGTCTTTTTTTTTCTGGAAAAATTTTGACCACAAGCTTTTGAGCCGTAACGTTCAGAACAAGTCGAAAACGATTGGAAAACTCGTATTTCGGGTATTACGGAGCAATAAATGACGAACTGCCGGCGTTTAAATAGCTTTTATTGATCTCGACAAAATGGCGCCACCTGATACGCACAGAGAAGGTCCGGAATTAGTTGAAAAGAGTTTGTCGAGAATAACAACGCAAAATGATAATCTAAGCGCGTTTGCGGCGATTAAAATTTTGCCAAATCTCGAAAAATCCCTTAGTATAACACGTCTTTTTTTCTGGAAAATTTTGACCACAAGCTTTTGAGCCGTAACGTTCAGAACAAGTCGAAAACGATTGGAAAACTCGTATTTCGGGTATTACGGAAGCAATAATACGAACTGCCGGCGTTTAAATAGCTTTTATTGATCTCGACAAAATGGCGCCACCTGATACGCACAGAGAAGGTCCGGAATTAGTTGAAAAGAGTTTGTCGAGAATAACAACGCAAAAATGATAATCTAAGCGCGTTTGCGGCGATTAAAATTTTGCCAAATCTCGAAAAAATCCCTTAGTATAACACGTCTTTTTTTCTGGAAAAATTTTGACCGCAAGCTTTTGAGCCGTAACCGTTCAGAACAAGTCGAAAACGATTGGAAAACTCGATTTTAGGTATTACGAAGCAATAAGTAAGGAACTGCCGGCGTTTAAAAGTTTATAATTTTTATAATCTCGATAAAATGACGCCCCTAATACGCATAGAACAGGTCCGGAATTAGTTGAAAATAGTTTTTCGAGAATTAACAATGCAAGAAATGAAATCTAAGGGGTTTCCGGCGATTAAAATTTTTGCCAAATCTCGAAAAAATCCCTTAGTATAACCGGCTTTTTTCTGGAAAATTTTGACCGCAAGCTTTTGAGCCGTAACCGTTCAGAACAAGTCGAAAACGATTGGAAAACTCGATTTTAGGTATTACGAAGCAATAAGTAAGGAACTGCCGGCGTTTAAAAGTTTATAATTTTTATAATCTCGATAAAATGACGCCCCTAATACGCATAGAACAGGTCCGGAATTAGTTGAAAATAGTTTTCGAGATTAACAATGCAAGAAATGACAATCTAAGGGGTTTCCGGCGATTAAAAATTTTGCCAAATCTCGAAAAAATCCCTTAGTATAACCGGCTTTTTTTCTGGAAAAATTTTGACCGCAAGCTTTTGAGCCGTACCGTTCAGAACAAGTCGAAAACGATTGGAAAACTCGCATTTTAGGTATTACGAAGCGATAAGTAAGGAACTGCCGGCGTTTAAGAAGTTTATAATTTTTATAATCTCGATAAAATGACGCTCTCTAATACGCATAGAACAGGTCCGGAATTAGTTGAAATATAGTTTTCGAGATTAACAATGCAAGAAATGACAATCTAAGGGTGTTTCCGGCGATTAAAAATTTTGCCAAATCTCGAAAAATCCCTTAGTATAACCGCTTCTTTTTCTGGAAAATTTTGACCGCAAGCTTTTGAGCCGTAACGTTCAGAACAAGTCGAAAACGATTGGAAAACTCGCATTTTAGGTATTACGAAGCGATAAGTAAGGAACTGCCGGCGTTTAAGAAGTTTATAATTTTTATAATCTCGATAAAATGACGCTCTCTAATACGCATAGAACAGGTCCGGAATTAGTTGAAATATAGTTTTCGAGATTAACAATGCAAGAAATGACAATCTAAGGGTGTTTCCGGCGATTAAAATTTTCGCCAAATCTCGAAAAATCCCTTAGTATAACTCGGCTTCTTTTTCTGGAAAAATTTTGACCGCAAGCTTTTGAGCCGTACCGTTCAGAACAAGTCGAAAACGATTGGAAAACTCGCATTTAGGTATTACGAAGCGATAAGTAAGGAACTGCCGGCGTTTAAGAAGTTTATAATTTTTATAATCTCGATAAAATGACGCTCTCTAATACGCATAGAACAGGTCCGGAATTAGTTGAAATATAGTTTTCGAGATTAACAATGCAAGAAATGACAATCTAAGGTGTTTCCGGCGATTAAAAATTTTCGCCAAATCTCGAAAAATCCCTTAGTATAACTCGGCTTCTTTTTCTGGAAAAATTTTGACCGCAAGCTTTTGAGCCGTACCGTTCAGAACAAGTCGAAAACGATTGGAAAACTCGCATTTTAGGTATTACGAAGCGATAAGTAAGGAACTGCCGGCGTTTAAGAAGTTTATAATTTTTATAATCTCGATAAAATGACGCTCTCTAATACGCATAGAACAGGTCCGGAATTAGTTGAAATATAGTTTTCGAGATTAACAATGCAAGAAATGACAATCTAAGCGCGTTTCCGGCGATTAAAATTTTGCCAAATCTCGAAAAATCCCTTAGTATAACTCGGCTTCTTTTTCTGGAAAAATTTTGACCGCAAGCTTTTGAGCCGTACCGTTCAGAACAAGTCGAAAACGATTGGAAAACTCGCATTTTAGGTATTACGAAGCGATAAGTAAGGAACTGCCGGCGTTTAAGAAGTTTATAATTTTTTATAATCTCGATAAAATGACGCTCTCTAATACGCATAGAACAGGTCCGGAATTAGTTGAAATATAGTTTTCGAGATTAACAATGCAAGAAATGACAATCTAAGGGTGTTTCCGGCGATTAAAATTTTTGCCAAATCTCGAAAAAAATCCCTTAGTATAACACGTCTTTTTTTTTCTGGAAAAATTTTGACCGCAAGCTTTTGAGCCGTACCGTTCAGAACAAGTCGAAAACGATTGGAAAACTCGCATTTTAGGTATTACGAAGCGATAAGTAAGGAACTGCCGGCGTTTAAGAAGTTTATAATTTTTTATAATCTCGATAAAATGACGCTCTCTAATACGCATAGAACAGGTCCGGAATTAGTTGAAATATAGTTTTTCGAGATTAACAATGCAAGAAATGACAATCTAAGGGTGTTTCCGGCGATTAAAAATTTTCGCCAAATCTCGAAAAAATCCCTTTAGTATAACTCGGCTTCTTTTTTCTGGAAAAATTTTGACCGCAAGCTTTTGAGCCGTACCGTTCAGAACAAGTCGAAAACGATTGGAAAACTCGCATTTTAGGTATTACGAAGCGATAAGTAAGGAACTGCCGGCGTTTAAGAAGTTTATAATTTTTTATAATCTCGATAAAATGACGCTCTCTAATACGCATAGAACAGGTCCGGAATTAGTTGAAATATAGTTTTCGAGATTAACAATGCAAGAAATGACAATCTAAGGGTGTTTCCGGCGATTAAAAATTTTCGCCAAATCTCGAAAAAATCCCTTTAGTATAACTCGGCTTCTTTTTCTGGAAAAATTTTGACCGCAAGCTTTTGAGCCGTACCGTTCAGAACAAGTCGAAAACGATTGGAAAACTCGCATTTTAGGTATTACGAAGCGATAAGTAAGGAACTGCCGGCGTTTAAAAGTTTATAATTTTTATAATCTCGATAAAATGACGCTCTCTAATACGCATAGAACAGGTCCGGAATTAGTTGAAATATAGTTTTCGAGATTAACAATGCAAGAAATGACAATCTAAGGGTTTTCCGGCGATTAAAAATTTTCGCCAAATCTCGAAAAAATCCCTTAGTATAACTCGGCTTCTTTTTTCTGGAAAAATTTTGACCGCAAGCTTTTGAGCCGTACCGTTCAGAACAAGTCGAAAACGATTGGAAAACTCGCATTTTAGGTATTACGAAGCGATAAGTAAGGAACTGCCGGCGTTTAAGAAGTTTATAATTTTTTATAATCTCGATAAAATGACGCTCTCTAATACGCATAGAACAGGTCCGGAATTAGTTGAAATATAGTTTTCGAGATTAACAATGCAAGAAATGACAATCTAAGGGTGTTTCCGGCGATTAAAAATTTTCGCCAAATCTCGAAAAAATCCCTTTAGTATAACTCGGCTTCTTTTTCTGGAAAAATTTTGACCGCAAGCTTTTGAGCCGTACCGTTCAGAACAAGTCGAAAACGATTGGAAAACTCGCATTTTAGGTATTACGAAGCGATAAGTAAGGAACTGCCGGCGTTTAAGAAGTTTATAATTTTTATAATCTCGATAAAATGACGCTCTCTAATACGCATAGAACAGGTCCGGAATTAGTTGAAATATAGTTTTCGAGATTAACAATGCAAGAAATGACAATCTAAGGGTGTTTCCGGCGATTAAAAATTTTCGCCAAATCTCGAAAAAATCCCTTAGTATAACTCGGCTTCTTTTTCTGGAAAATTTTGACCGCAAGCTTTTGAGCCGTACCGTTCAGAACAAGTCGAAAACGATTGGAAAACTCGCATTTTAGGTATTACGAAGCGATAAGTAAGGAACTGCCGGCGTTTAAGAAGTTTATAATTTTTTATAATCTCGATAAAATGACGCTCTCTAATACGCATAGAACAGGTCCGGAATTAGTTGAAATATAGTTTTCGAGATTAACAATGCAAGAAATGACAATCTAAGGGTGTTTCCGGCGATTAAAAATTTTCGCCAAATCTCGAAAAAATCCCTTAGTATAACTCGGCTTCTTTTTTCTGGAAAAATTTTGACCGCAAGCTTTTGAGCCGTACCGTTCAGAACAAGTCGAAAACGATTGGAAAACTCGCATTTTAGGTATTACGAAGCGATAAGTAAGGAACTGCCGGCGTTTAAGAAGTTTATAATTTTTTATAATCTCGATAAAATGACGCTCTCTAATACGCATAGAACAGGTCCGGAATTAGTTGAAATATAGTTTTTCGAGATTAACAATGCAAGAAATGACAATCTAAGGGTGTTTCCGGCGATTAAAAATTTTCGCCAAATCTCGAAAAAATCCCTTAGTATAACTCGGCTTCTTTTTTCTGGAAAAATTTTGACCGCAAGCTTTTGAGCCGTACCGTTCAGAACAAGTCGAAAACGATTGGAAAACTCGCATTTTAGGTATTACGAAGCGATAAGTAAGGAACTGCCGGCGTTTAAGAAGTTTATAATTTTTTATAATCTCGATAAAATGACGCTCTCTAACGCATAGAACAGGTCCGGAATTAGTTGAAATATAGTTTTTCGAGATTAACAATGCAAGAAATGACAATCTAAGGGTGTTTCCGGCGATTAAAAATTTTCGCCAAATCTCGAAAAAATCCCTTAGTATAACTCGGCTTCTTTTTTCTGGAAAAATTTTGACCGCAAGCTTTTGAGCCGTACCGTTCAGAACAAGTCGAAAACGATTGGAAAACTCGCATTTTAGGTATTACGAAGCGATAAGTAAGGAACTGCCGGCGTTTAAGAAGTTTATAATTTTTTATAATCTCGATAAAATGACGCTCTCTAATACGCATAGAACAGGTCCGGAATTAGTTGAAATATAGTTTTTCGAGATTAACAATGCAAGAAATGACAATCTAAGGGTGTTTCCGGCGATTAAAAATTTTCGCCAAATCTCGAAAAAATCCCTTAGTATAACTCGGCTTCTTTTTTCTGGAAAAATTTTGACCGCAAGCTTTTGAGCCGTACCGTTCAGAACAAGTCGAAAACGATTGGAAAACTCGCATTTTAGGTATTACGAAGCGATAAGTAAGGAACTGCCGGCGTTTAAGAAGTTTATAATTTTTTATAATCTCGATAAAATGACGCTCTCTAATACGCATAGAACAGGTCCGGAATTAGTTGAAATATAGTTTTTCGAGATTAACAATGCAAGAAATGACAATCTAAGGGTGTTTCCGGCGATTAAAAATTTTCGCCAAATCTCGAAAAATCCCTTAGTATAACTCGGCTTCTTTTTCTGGAAAAATTTTGACCGCAAGCTTTTGAGCCGTACCGTTCAGAACAAGTCGAAAACGATTGGAAAACTCGCATTTTAGGTATTACGAAGCGATAAGTAAGGAACTGCCGGCGTTTAAGAAGTTTATAATTTTTTATAATCTCGATAAAATGACGCTCTCTAATACGCATAGAACAGGTCCGGAATTAGTTGAAATATAGTTTTCGAGATTAACAATGCAAGAAATGACAATCTAAGGGTGTTTCCGGCGATTAAAATTTTCGCCAAATCTCGAAAAAATCCCTTAGTATAACTCGGCTTCTTTTTTCTGGAAAAATTTTGACCGCAAGCTTTTGAGCCGTACCGTTCAGAACAAGTCGAAAACGATTGGAAAACTCGCATTTTAGGTATTACGAAGCGATAAGTAAGGAACTGCCGGCGTTTAAGAAGTTTATAATTTTTTATAATCTCGATAAAATGACGCTCTCTAATACGCATAGAACAGGTCCGGAATTAGTTGAAATATAGTTTTTCGAGATTAACAATGCAAGAAATGACAATCTAAAGGGTGTTTCCGGCGATTAAAAATTTTCGCCAAATCTCGAAAAATCCCTTAGTATAACTCGGCTTCTTTTTTCTGGAAAAATTTTGACCGCAAGCTTTTGAGCCGTACCGTTCAGAACAAGTCGAAAACGATTGGAAAACTCGCATTTTAGGTATTACGAAGCGATAAGTAAGGAACTGCCGGCGTTTAAGAAGTTTATAATTTTTTATAATCTCGATAAAATGACGCTCTCTAATACGCATAGAACAGGTCCGGAATTAGTTGAAATATAGTTTTTCGAGATTAACAATGCAAGAAATGACAATCTAAGGGTGTTTCCGGCGATTAAAAATTTTCGCCAAATCTCGAAAAAATCCCTTAGTATAACTCGGCTTCTTTTTTCTGGAAAAATTTTGACCGCAAGCTTTTGAGCCGTACCGTTCAGAACAAGTCGAAAACGATTGGAAAACTCGCATTCTAGGTATTACGAAGCGATAAGTAAGGAACTGCCGGCGTTTAAGAAGTTTATAATTTTTTATAATCTCGATAAATTGACGCTATCTAATACGCATAGAACAGGTCCGGAATTGGTTGAAATATAGTTTTTCGAGATCAACAATGCAAGAAATGACAATCTAAAGGTGTTTCCGGCGATTAAAAATTTTCGCCAAATCTCGAAAAAAATCCCTTAGTATAACACGTCTTTTTTTTTCTGGAAAATTTTTGACCGCATGCTTTTGAGCCGTAACGTTCAGAACAAGTCGAAAACGATTGGAAAACTCGCATTTCGGGCATTACGGAGCAATAAATAACGAACTGCCGGCGTTTAAATAGATTATAATTTTTACATAATCTAGAAAAAATCACGTGCTATTATTTGTTAGCATTAATCCAGTCGATAAAGGATGAAACTCTCGTGAACGTGTCGGGTCTGCCCCTTGCGCACGGACGTCCCCAAGACAAGACGCCTATTTGTCTCCAATTGAACGTGACGAGCGGTCCGCCGGAATCGCCGCCGCACACGCCCTCGCCTTCCTTCGTGAAGGTGCAAACTTGGGAATCGTAAATGGGAAAATCTGGATTTTCGGGCCTGCAATCGGCGACGGAAAGCGTCTTCAAGTACACGTACTGAAGTTCGTTGTGCATGGGTCCCCAAGCTTGGGTGGCTCCGAAACCCGTAAAGACGACGTCCACGTCGCCGCCGACGTCTTCCGTTTCCAATTCGACGGCGCGAACGGCGGCCGAATACTCGATGGGGGTCGAAAGTTTCAGGAGAGCGATATCGTTCTCGTTTGTCGAAGTGAAGTTCGCGTGCCGGACGAAACGTTCGACGTCGATCTCGACGCCGCCTTCGTCGAGTTTGTTGGTTCCGACGACGACGGACAGCTTTGCGGTTTCCTTTCTGAAACGAAACGGGGCCCTAAGTGCGCGTTGATTATATTAGATCGTGCGCGCTTACCCGATGACGCAATGGGCGGCCGTCAAAATCGTGGTGGCGTCGATGATCGAACCCCCGCAGAAGTGGTAGTTGCTGTCTCGATACTTCATGACGATTTGGTAACCGAATAGTCCGTCGGGCGCGTCCGTCCCTCCGACCACGCGTGTTCGCGACTCGTCGTTAAGCGGTACGCCTGAAAATTAAACGTTCGATGCAACGACGTGGAGAGGGTGCGGTTTTAAAGTGACTCACCTGTTGCGACGGCGAGTGCCGTTGCCACGAAGAACACGATAGAAGGCGCCATTTCGAAGTGGCGAAAGTAAGAAAAGTCCGCGTTTATGTAGGTTTTGACGGGCTCCTCTATGCGTCTTATCTCGACAATTTCTTGAGATAAAACTAGTATCGTTCGATCAGATTCGACGATTTCAATCGCGATAGAAAGATAAGAACAAATTTGGCCAAGAAAGTGTAACAAGACTAGTCCTTATTGAGAAACGATAAACGATATCGTCCTTGGTTATCAGTTCAGGCATGTTTGCGGCGTACGTTTCAGAAATCGGATGATTTTAAAGAAACAGCGCTCGTTTCGAGCGTTTCGCGTTCATTGTTACCGATAAGATTAACTTTCAAAATTTACGCGGATATGCGTAGTACGTTTTCGTTCGAGCGCTTCGACGTAAACCGTTATCTTTCTATAATTAAAACCAAGATAAGCTGTTAGTTTTCTCGAGTGTTTGTCGTTAAATTTTATTATCTAGCGACCGGTCGGGCCTTGGCGGCCCTCCTTTGTTGGCATTCGTGCTTCGCACGAAGCCAACGACTCGCTCCGCGAGTCGGGTCGCTACGCGACGTTGGGTTCGCTCCGCGAACTATTACGCTTACCGGCGTTCGCTTGCGAAATCGGTCGTCGCGAACCTGCCCATTTTTTTTTCCATCAAAGAAATCGCTATCGCTTTTAACGTTACCTAGTAGGACCTTGGCTTCGACAATGGCGACGTGAACTTTTCGCGTCGGCCATTTAGAATCTTACAAATCCTCGCAGCACCCTTTCGGGCAACATCTAAATGCCCCACATATACATTTTAGTTACGTTCGGTAGATCATCTTGCGTCCGCCATTTTGAATTTGTGAAATTGCTTCGGCAACTTTTTAGGTATCGCTAATGAATCGCGTGAATCGTTATTAAACGGCGTTAACCTGGGAGATTACTTTGTAGTTGCCTGCCTCTTAATGCGTCTACACTCCGTACTCGATAAACACCCCCGTATATAGCAGTAAATCGTATTAAGCGTATTAATAAATTTTTGTCAGCTTTATTCTAAACGATTCTTCCCCATAAAGACGAAGCGAAGAAAGCGTCGCGACGCCTTCATTTACCGCACAGTAATCTAAAAGGGAGGTTAGTCTAACGTAAAAATTGAAATGCGCGTTTATTAAAACAATTGGCGAAACACGATGCATTGTTATTTATAAGCAATGTTTGCAACGTTCAAAACGCATTTCAAACGAATTATAAACGACGTCGACGTCGCGACGCATACAAACTGTACATTTTCGGATGGACCATTTCACGTACTACAAAAAAGGCCGCTACAATTTTATTTCCATCTCGCACCCCTTTCGAGTTATGGAGGCGCAAAATACAGAAACTTTACAATTTTTTACATTTCGAGTCCCCGCGGGCAAAATAACGCGACCTCCGCCGCTGTCGTAGATTTTTTTTCGGTCCCTTTATCGTCCCGGACACTTTCCAGAAAACGACGTTAGTCCATCTCCTTTTTCGACGATTTTGGAAAAACGGAGCTCAAATCTGAATCGCGCATCTCCCCTCGCAGTCTAACGCACGTAATTCCTATGATCTGCCGTCGCGTGTTATCTTATAGGCTCTTATGGAGCGAAAATAATCGCCGTGCGTCCGCCCGTCGATTTTGGCGAAACGGCCAAAGTCGGGAATTTCGCGATTTTTTGCCGGAAATCGAAAAAGGGGCACTCGAGAACCCACCTACGCCGAAAATTTCCACCCCCGCAATTTTCTAACTACCACAAAAAAATTCTGAAATTTTCGACGCGTACCGCGCTTTTGCACATAAACGCGTTCATAAACGACGCCCCGAGCGTCCCACGGACGCCGCCGCCGTCGCGATCTGTTTGCAAAAGTTACGGGAAGACGACGGCATAAGCGCAACAACCCTTAACCGACGCGTCCGAAAGAAAAATAAAAAACTGGAAGTAAATGTGACAATCGTCGTATCTCCCTTTAATCGTTCAGAAGACGACGCCGACGTCGCAACGCCACAATTTGTAAATCGACAGATGCAACCACTAACGGCCTACAAAAAAGACCATTACGATTTTATTTCCATCTCGCACCCCGTTCGAGTTACAGAGGCGTAAAGTACAGAAACTTTACGATTTTTTAAATTTCGAGTCCCCACGGGCAAAATAACGCGACCTCCGCCGCTGTCGTAGATTTTTTTTCGGTCCCTTTATCGACCCGAACACTTTCCAGAAAACGGCAGTCGTCCATCTCCTTTTTCAAAAATTTTAGATAAACGGAGCCCGCATCTGAAATCTATATCGCCCCTCGCAGTCTAACGCACGTAATTCGTATGATCTACCGTCGCGTGTTATCTTACAGGCTCTTATGGAGCGAAAATAATCGCCGTGAGTCAGCCCGTCGATTTTGGCGAAACGGCCTAAGTCGGGAATATCGCGATTTTTTGCCGGGAATCGAAAAAGGGGCACTCGAGAACCTATTCGCGCCGAAAATTTCCACCCCCGCAAATTTCCAACTACGCCAAAAAAATTCCGGAATTTTCGGCGCGTCCCGCGCTTTTGCGCACAAAAGCGTTCACGAACGCCGCCCCGAGCGTCCCACGGACGCCGCCGACGTCGCGACGGATTCGTCAGATTACGGGGGGAAAAAGTGCACGGCCCCCGAGTCGTCGTCGAATCCAGAAGCCCACCGTCGAACTTTGGCCGACCGCAAAGTCGACGCTTCGCATTTCGAACGCTCCCGCTCCCGACGCCTCGCCGACGCCGCCCCCGCGACGCTCGCGTCGAACGCCCCCCGCCCTCGGGCAACGCGCCCCGGCGATTTCGTTCGCACGCCACCTCGGGCCTTCGAGTTTCGAATTTTCGAATTTCGAAAAATCGCCAAAATCGGGGTAATCGGCAACGCGCGCCGCCGCCTTTCGTCGCAGACGCCACCCGCCGCCACCCTCGGATAGCGGCGAGCTTCCCGCGTCCAGCGCCCCCGGCCTCGCGCCCCTGCGACCCTCCCGTCTCGCGCCTAATCGGGCCCGAACGGTCGAAAATGCGAAATCGGCAATTTCTCCCGTTCGTCGGTTCCGCGCCTCGTCGCGGGAAATGTTTTTTCTCGCAAAGACGAAACCACCGACGAAAACGCGTTCGGGCGGAATCGAGAGCCAGACAAACGGCCGTTCTAGTGCCGCCGTCGCCGAACCAAAATACTCGTCGAGAGCGGCGCGAGACGGCCTCAAACTCGAAAAACGTCTCCGTTTCGCGCGTCGGACGATGCCGCGGCCGCGCCGCCGCCAAAGCCACGAAACCAAAATTCGATTTCCTACGGAAAAAGAACCGGGGAACGCGGGGGCGCAGTCGTCGTCGACGCCAGCTTGTCGCTCGTGTCGGAAAAAAAATTCCAAAAGTCGAACGCCGAAAAACGCGAATTTTTAAGCCGCCGTCGCGCCGCCGCCTCCAGGCGCAGACTTGCGTTTTCGGTCGCAAAAGACGCGCCCCGACTTGCTCCACGTTACGCACCTGGTCCGCTTCCTCGCGCCCCCGAATTCTAAATGTAAACCATTATCTTTCTATAATTAAAACCAAGATAAGCTGTTAATTTTCTCGAGTGTTTGTCGTTAAATTTTATTATCTAGCGACCGGTCGGGCCTTGGCGGCCCTCCTTTGTTGGCATTCGTGCTTCGCACGAAGCCAACGACTCGCTCCGCGAGTCGGGTCGCTACGCGACGTTGGGTTCGCTCCGCGAACTATTACGCTTACCGGCGCTCGCTTTCGAAATCGGTCGTCGCGAACCTGCCCATTTTTTTTTCCATCAAAGAAATCGCTATCGCTTTTAACGTTACCTAGTAGGACCTTGGCTTCGACAATGGCGACGTGAACTTTTTGCGTCGGCCATTTAGAATCGCAGCACCCTTTCGGGCAACATCTAAATGCCCCACATATACATTTTGGTCACGTTCGGTAGATCATCTTGCGTCCGCCATTTTGAATTTGTGAAATTGCTTCGGCAACTTTTTAGGTATCGCTAATGAATCGCGTGAATCGTTATTAAACGGCGTTAACCTGGGAGATTACTTTGTAGTTGCCTGCCTCTTAATGCGTCTACACTCTGTACTCGATAAATACCCCCGTATATAGCAGAAAAACGTATTAAGCGTATTAATAAATTTTTGTCAGCTTTATTCTAAACGATTCTTCCCCATACAGACGAAGCGAATAAAGCGTCGCAACGCCCTTATTTACCGCACGGTAATCTAAAAGGGAGGTTAGCCTAACGTAAAAATTGAAATGCGCGTTTATTAAAACAATTGGCGAAACACGATGCATTGCTATTATAAGCAATGTTTGCAACGTTCAAAACGCATTTCGAACGAATTATAAACGACGTCGACGTCGCGACGCATACAAACTGTACATTTTCGGATGGACCATTTCACGTACTACAAAAAAGGCCGCTACAATTTTATTTCCATCTCGCACCCCGTTCGAGTTATGGAGGCGCAAAATACAGAAACTTTACAATTTTTTACATTTCGAGTCCCCGCGGGCAAAATAACGCGATCTCCGCCACTGTCGTAGATGTTTTATCATCCCATTATTTTTTTTAAATTATAATTTAAAAAATTAACAATGAGGAAGTCGCAAGATCATTGGAATACATCAATTTTGATCTTTTTTCTTGCTATTTTGTAACTAAGTTTTTTGACGACTATTTTGCAATAGAAGTTCTTACGATATTGCCTTTTCTATATATGGCACCTTCTACTTTTAACGTCATTATTTAATAAATGGTCTCATGTACATACTTATAAAACTTTGGTAGTGTAATACAAATAAAAATATTAGAATTTGATATATTACCTACATTATTAGTACGGAAAGTTACATTTTCCGACGATCATTATGAAAAGTGCATAATTTCACATCAATAAATGTTATGGAAAGTTGACCGTTACAAACAAATAGGCTGACCGTGCGTAAAGAAACTCGTTAGCCAATCGAAAACGTTGCAGCCCGTGTGCGATCATTGCACACGGTCAATCAAAGTCTTCTACACTGTCATGCAATTACTTTACGCACAAACTGTTTTATTATCAAATTTGACATTTTATTAAAATGTCAAACGAACTTACGTAAACGTCAAAAATCAATTTTTTTTAATAAAAATACTTGTGATCGTCGGAAAAGCATAGTATATAACACGTGCGGAAAGGTGGATATTTTAGCACTAGTTATACAATATTACTATACTATTTGCATTCGAGAATAAAAGTTTTTCTGCGAGCGCTAGCGAGCAAATAAATCGTTCGAGAATGCGAAAGCATTTCGCAATCGTGTATCAAATATTTTTTTGATAACTGTCCCAAAATTAGTAAAAATATGATTAGAAAGTTTGACATTTACGATTAATTAATTTGAGGTTAATGATAATAACAATCCATAATATTTCGCGTCCCGAACTGTCATTTCGCATTCCGTTCGCAGAATATCTCATTTCGCGTAACAGAAACAATAAGAATAAACTTTTTATATCCAGTTATCGAAAAAGAAAATTTAATAAAGTTAGTTAATAACTTTAGTTTAACTTTAAATTTAATAAAGTTATTTAACTTTACATTATTAAATTAAATTAAACATTATTACAATTTATACGAGACATATTCTTTTAAAATACATCTACTTAAATTACAATTTTCCTAATGTAATACTTTTCACATGTGAAATCTACTATTTTTTTAAAAACAACATTTTTTGATAACAATATAATTACCGAGATCCGTTCGCATTCAATATCCTCGAGAACGCCCTATTTATATTGTTATAATAATAATATTAATTATTAATTAATTTTCTAATTTCAATTAAAATTAAAGTAGATTATTTATTAGCGAACTTTAAATAAATCAGTTTTTCAGATCAGTAATCTCAGATTTTTCCTGTACTTAACATTAAATCTTAACTTTTGTATTGCGAATTTTAAAATCGCCTTCGAATACGTTTTAATGTAAAAACACCGTATCTAAACATTTATACCCTTAGCTTCGAAGCAGGTAGATTTTACGACGTTACAGAGGCAGGCTATTAGTCTGTTTAAAATTTCTCTAAAATTCACTAACAGTGCCATCTACGGATTATCGTTTGGCGGCAATAGGGACCGTACGCCCTTAAAAAAAAAAACCACTCTAGTTTTTTACAGCACCATCTATTCAATAATAGTTGGACAATTTTGTTAGACAGATTCTACGAAATCAAGTAGCTATCTGTAAGATACTTTTATACTTGAAAATGACGATTTTTCAAGAAGCGGTTTACGTATTCTAGCAACAATTACACCCTGTACTTTCGTATACGTATTCGCCGAACCTTCTTCTAGTTGCTCCTTATAATATTTTAGTCGTATAGTAGCTAAATATCTTATAATTTGAAGTATTCGGAAGCATGTGTACAACTTAGCAAAACTCTTCCTTTAACTTTTTTAGGATAAAAATATAAGGAGCAACTAGCTAATTCAATTAGTATTTATTATCGATTAAATTTTTTTAATAAAATTTAATAGTTTTTTAGTATCGTTTCCTGAAGTGAATCTACCATAGCGACATCTGTTGATTCTCGCTTATGGAACGCCCCTCTTAAGTACGTTTTCGCTTAAAAGTTTCTTGTATAGTGAATTTATAAGCTCGATAGAGATTTTGCGGAAGCTGCAGAGAAATTCTTCCCTGCGTCGAAGTCGAAGCGACGATCTAACGACAAGTCCATCGTTCTAGGCCATCTCAAACCATCGGTCTCAAAAAAACAAAATAGCGATCAGTTCGGAGCGGACGACCTTAAAAAACGAACAGAACGTAAACTAATTCAATAATAAGTGTTTTATTCGTTACACACAAATAACGAGCGCACCCGAGATTACACGTTTGGCACACACAAGTCGAAGCAACAGTTACGAAAATAAGTCGTGTTCGGCACTATTCATAGGAGAATTATGGCGTGGTCCCTTTCCAGACGTCGTCTCGCCTTCAGCGACACCGTCCCCATCAAGTCCGCGGGCGTCGGCAGGCCGGCCGTGCTGCCGGCCACCTGATGATAAAAAACTTCGGTCTTTCCGCAGTGATGGCCGTAAATTATGCTTTCGTCATTCCTAAAAAAAAACAAACAAAAGGCAGCATTAATCCACTATTTAACGACGACCCGCTTAAATACCGAATCTACGATAAGCGTATTGATCGACGGTCGCTGATTTTTCGATGCATCCTTGTAATTTTACGACGTAACTGCGAACGATCAATAAAATGTAACCGTCCACGACAACGATCACGAGCCAAAAGAGGATCACGCAGTAACCATTAAAATTGCCCGTATCGAAGATTTCCTCGCCGTTTCCAAAACCGGCAATTGTGGCAATCGTCAGCGCGATCATCCAGAAAAGAGTTACAACGATCGAACATCCGACGCTCACCATAAACGGCACGAGCAAATCACCAACGGAACAGCGAACGCCCACGAAATACGGCAGCGTGGGGAAAACGCAGAGCGTTTGTAGGCCCGCGTGAATCAGGTTGCCCCGTCCGAAACGTTCCGTCACGGAGAAGTACGCGCAGATCGTCGTCAACGCGAGAAACAACGTCCCCATCGAGTACATTTGACGTTTCGTCGACATACCTCAAAATAATTTCGGTCAGGCTATTCATGTCGACGAAGTCGCGATGGAAATGCGTGAGCACGGCCAACTCCGTGGCGCCCCACGGCCCGCCCCGTCGCACGTTGTCCCACTGGGGGTCCATGCAGAGGTAACTGTACGACTCGCCGCACGACGCGGGATAAACCTCCAGACAGTGGCGCAGCTGCCTCTCCAACTTGCCCAACGATTCGGTGCATATCTCCCACTAAAACAGTTCGGCTCGTTTTTCAACAAGATAACTAACAATAAACTGAAACTCGCAGTGTCGCGTACGTAGGCAACCGACGGCGCGCGCGCGTGCGCACGTTCGGTTGCCTACGCACTAACCGAATATGATTATCATATTTGGTCGATAACGACCGCACATTAGTGTGTTCGTGAAGTTAGCAGCCACTTTCTTGAATTTTTTAAAATCCGAACGCTGATCGTTAGTAAGTATTTGTAAGTCAAAAAAATTCGTTTGTAAGTCGCAAGTGACGGAGATAATCGGATTTTTTTAAAAAAAGCCAGCAGCCACTTTTTTTCAAAAATAAACGAAAATGGTCTGTATCGTTAGTATTTGTAAGTCAAAAAAATTCGTTTGTAAGTCGCAGGTGACGGCGGTATTCGCGTTTAAAAAAAAAAAGCCAGCAGCCACTTTTTTTCAAAAATCAACGAAAATGGTCTGTATCGTTAGTAAGTATTTGTAAGTCAAAAAAATTCGTTTTGTAAGTCGCAGGTGACGGAGATATTCGCGTTTTTTTTTAAAAAAGCCAGCAGCCACTTTTTTTCAAAAATAAACGAAAAAGGTCTGTATCGTTAGTATTTGTAAGTCAAAAAAATTCGTTTGTAAGTCGCAGGTGACGGCGGTATTCGCGTTTTAAAAAAAAAAGCCAGCAGCCACTTTTTTTCAAAAATCAACGAAAATGGTCTGTATCGTTAGTAAGTCGTTAGTAAGTATTTGTAAGTCAAAAAAATTCGTTTTGTAAGTCGCAGGTGACGGAGATATTCGCGTTTTTTTTTAAAAAAGCCAGCAGCCACTTTTTTTCAAAAATAACCGAAAATGGTCTGTATCGTTAGTATTTGTAAGTCAAAAAAATTCGTTTGTAAGTCGCAGGTGACGGCGGTATTCGCGTTTAAAAAAAAAGCCAGCAGCCACTTTTTTTCAAAAATCAACGAAAATGGTCTGTATCGTTAGTAAGTCGTTAGTAAGTATTTGTAAGTCAAAAAAATTCGTTTTGTAAGTCGCAGGTGACGGCGGTATTCGCGTTTTAAAAAAAAAAAGCCAGCAGCCACTTTTTTTCAAAAATCAACGAAAATGGTCTGGATCGTTAGTAAGTCGCTAGTAAGTATTTGTAAGTCAAAAAAATTCGTTTGTAAGTCGCAGGTGACGGAGGTATTCGCTTTTTTTTAAAAAAAGCCAGCAGCCACTTTTTTTCAAAAATAAGCGAAAATGGTCTGGATCGTTAGTAAGTATTTGTAAGCGAAAAAAATTCGTTTGTAAGTCGCAGGTGACGGAGATATTCGCGCTTTAAAAAAAAAAGCAACCAGCCAATTTATTTCAAAAATCAACGAAAATGGTCTGGATCGTTAGTAAGTCGCTAGTAAGTATTTGTAAGTCAAAAAAATTCGTTTGTAAGTCGCAGGTGACGGAGGTATTCGCTTTTTTTTAAAAAAAGCCAGCAGCCACTTTTTTTCAAAAATAAGCGAAAATGGTCTGGATCGTTAGTAAGTATTTGTAAGCGAAAAAAATTCGTTTGTAAGTCGCAGGTGACGGAGATATTCGCGCTTTAAAAAAAAAGCCAGCAGCCACTTTTTTTCAAAAATAAGCGAAAATCGTCTGTATCGTTAGTAAGTCGTTAGTAAGTATTTGTAAGTCAAAAAAATTCGTTTGTAAGTCGCAGGTGACGGAGATATTCGCGCTTTAAAAAAAAAGCCAGCAGCCACTTTTTTTCAAAAATAAGCGAAAATGGTCTGGATCGTTAGTAAGTATTTGTAAGTCAAAAAAATTCGTTTGTAAGTCGCAGGCGACGTAGATAATCGCGTTTTTTTAAAAAAAGCCAGCAGTCACTTTTTTCAAAAATAAACGAAAATGGTTTGTATCGTTAGTAAGTCGCTAGTAAGCATTTGTAAGTCAAAAAAATTCGTTTTGTAAGTCGCAGGTGACGGAGATATTCGGGCTTTAAAAAAAAAAGCAACCAGCCACTTTTTTTCAAAAATCAACGAAAATGGTCTCGATCGTTAATAAGTCTTTAGTAAGTATTTGTAAGTCAAAAAAATTCGTTTGTGACGGAGATAATCGCGTTTTTTAAAAAAAAGCCAGCAGCCACTTTTTTCAAAAATAAACGAAAATGGTTTGTATCGTTAGTAAGTCGCTAGTAAGTATTTGTAAGTCAAAAAACTTCGTTTCTAAGTCGCAGGTGACGAAGATATTCGGGCTTTAAAAAAGAAAGCCAGCAGCCACTTTTTGTCAAAAATCAACGAAAATGGTCTCGATCGTTAATAAGTCGTTAGCAAGTATTTGTAAGTGAAAAAATTCGTTTGTAAGTCGCAGGTGACGGCGGTATTCGCGTTTTTTTTTAAAAAGCCAGCAGCCACTTTTTTTCAAAATTAAACGAAAATGGTCTGGATTTTTTGACAAAAAGCGGCTGCTGGCTTTCTTTTTTAAAGCGCGAATATCTCCGTCACCTGCGACTTACAAACCAATTTTTTTGACTTACAAATTCTTACTAACGACTTACGTTAGTAAGTATCGTTGGATACAGACCATTTTCGTTGATTTTTGAAAAAAAGTGGCTGCTGCCGGGAAGTTAGCAGCCGATTTTTAAAACATGATTAACTCGTTCGGATAATACTTACGAACGAATTTTTTTGACTTACAAATATTTACTAACGATACAGACCATTTTCGTTTATTTTTGAAAAAAAGTGGCTGCTGGCTTTTTTTTAAAAAACACGAATACCGCCGTCACCTGCGACTTACAAACGAATTTTTTTGACTTACAAATACTTACTAACGACTTACGTTAGTAAGTATCGTTAGATACAGACCATTTTCGTTGATTTTTGAAAAAAAGTGGCTGCTGCGGGGAAGTTAGCAGCCGATTTTTAAAACATGATTAACTCGTTCGGATAATACTTACGAACGATTTTTTTTGACTTACAAATATTTACTAACGATACAGACCATTTTCGTTTATTTTTGAAAAAAAGTGGCTGCTGGCTTTTTTTTAAAAAACGCGAATACCGCCGTCACCTGCGACTTACAAACGAATTTTTTTGACTTACAAATACTTACTAACGACCTACTAACGATCCAGACCGTTTTCGTTTATTTTTGAAAAAAAGTGGCTGCTGGCGTTTTTTTTTTAAAAACGCGAATACCGCCGTCACCTGCGACTTACAAACGAATTTTTTTGACTTACAAATACTTACTAACGACTTACTAACGATCCAGACCAATTTCGTTTATTTTTGAAAAAAAGTGGCCGCTGGCTTTGTTTTAAAAAACGCGAATATCTCAGTCAACTGCGACTTACAAACCAATTTTTTTGACTTACAAATTCTTACTAACGATTCAGACCATTTTCGTTTATTTTTGAAAAATGTGGCTGCTGACTTTTTTTAAAAAAACGCGAATATCTCCGTCACTTGCGACTTACAAACGAATTTTTTTGACTCACAAATACTTACTAACGATTAACGTTCGGATTTTAAAAAATTCAAGAAAGTGACTGCCAACTTCACGAACACGCATATCTCCCACTAAAACAATTTGGCTGGTTTTTCAAGGCGACAACTACAATAAACTGAAATTCGCAGTGTCGCACGCATAGGCAACCAACGGTGCGCGCGTGCGTATGTTCGGTTGCCTACGTACTAACGTAATATGATTATCATATTTGGTTGATAGCAAACCAATTTGAGTTTGACGAGTTTTGACATCGTAAAGCGTCGACGTAACAATAACGACGAGAATTAATTCGAAAATGTAAACTGAAACTTTACGCACCAACCGGTTAACGGCGTCGGCAGAATTCCGAACGCCCACGTCCAACAGCAGTCCCATCACCATGTCCTGTTGGCCGCAGACGAAGAGCACGCTCTCGTGCAAGTTCCCGGCCAACTTGTCGACGACCTCCCCGGACACGCTCGACTTGCGCCGCAAGAAGCTGTAGCCGGACTGGCTCGGCGTGAACGAGGCGACCTTGTGTTCGGCCGGCGTTGTATCGCGACTGCAAAACCCGCTCGACCTCTCCTCCGTCGCCAGCAAGCTGAGCCGAGACATGAGCGGCGTCAATTGCACCCCGCCGCCGCTCGGCCGCGAAAACATGCCCTCCGGCTGATCCGAGGCGAGCGACTTCAGGGGCAACGAGAGGCCCCTGCGCGTCTCCTTCGACGACGTCGGCGTGATCAGTTTTTGGGCCGCCGCCTCGACCGACGGCGGCTTCTCCGACGTTTTCTCGACGGCCTCCCCCCTGTATCGAGAATGTAAGTAACGGGACACGGCCAGCCCGTTGGACTTGATCATGGGAAAGGTCGGATCGGCAATCGTACGACAACCAAAGTCCCTCGGCACACTCTCCATTTCCAATTCGCACTCCAAGCTCGGCAGCCGCGAGCTGTAATAGCGCATCGTGATTCGTTTATTGAAGCTTTTGAGTCGCTCCCGCAACTCCCACATGCTGGAGCTCGTTCTTTCGTCGTGCGGATCTCGAACGTCGTCGCTTATCAGTTCCTGTCGCGGGAAATCCCTTTTGCGTTCGGCGTCGTCGTTGCGGTCGACGCATATCGACACGACGTTCTGGTGCAGTGCTTTATTTAAATCGGTCATGGGCGTCGAACAGACGCTCGTCTGGCCACGGAACGAGGCGCTGAGGATCGGATCGGTTTTCGTTTCGAACTTGGCGTCCGTCGTTTTCGATTTAAGATCGAGAAACTTGGGCCTGTCGGGCGATTTCGCGTCCCTAACCGCGCCCTCTGAACGCTGATCGGCGTCTTCTTCGGGCACCGTCGTGAAAATCAACGACTGGTCCCGTTTGATCGCCGAAAGCAACGGATTCGTCTTGTTCGTCGTCTGCTTTTTCGCGCCGATCTTGTTCAAGTACTGCGGCACAGACCTGAACCTGAGCGAGTCCTCGTACAAATTGCTGTAGTCGTCGTGGCCGACGTAAACTTGCAGAAGCTGCACGCCCAAAGGTAAGGGGAATTCGATCGCAAACGCCTCGGCCGGAGACTTAATGCGGTACGGATCGGTCAGCACGAGCTGCCTCGTCAGATCGGAACCGAGCTGCGTGGCGACCACCCTGAAACATCAAACAAAAATCGTGACCTAGCTTTTTTCGAATTCGTCTCGAAACCTCACTTGTTGTGATACAATATCGTGCCCCCCAACACGCAGCCGATCTGCTGGCAGTGCTGCAACAGGTGCTGGGCCTCCAAAAACACGTGACCGGCGCTCTGAAACAGTCGACGGTTACGAATAAGCCCGATCGCGGATAGGGCAAGACGCCCCCACGCGGAACACCTCTCAACACGGAACACACTCGTCGTTCGCGCCACAATAATTACAGCATTTAATATTATTTTTTCTTTTCAATTCGATTTTCAAGTTTAAGTTGTTCGCTTCAATTTAGCATAGCCTTACTGTAACTGTCATTTCGTAATTATTGCACGGTTGGAATTTTGCAGCGTCAAAATTTTTTAATTTTAAGGTAAGTTCTGATGGTCTAATGTTGTTTTCTAGCTTAACTTTGCGTGCCCTTTCGGAAAAAAAACACACTTTGTTGCATGAAAATTTGGCGCTTTTTAAATTCTGCTTAAAGTAGTCCGGTCGGAAGTAATTTTACGGTGAAAAGGCCTATTTTATGGCTTAAGTTGACAGTTAAATACACGCCTTTTCGAAAGCCGCGAAGTTTAGGCAAGCTTGCGGGGCTAAAATTTGAATAAATTGAAATTGAAATTGCACGTTTTAGTATAAGCTTATGCAGGATTGATTTCGCGGGTCACAGGAAGTAGATAACTGTGTGCTTATTTTTGGGTGAAAATAATGAGAAAAACCGATCAATTGAAAGCTAATTTCACGAACTTTAATATTATGCAACCCAATGAATATGTTGCGGGACTGAATTCGGAGAAAATTAAGAAGAAACACGGATGGTTTATGCCAAGCCGCCATGATATGAAAATAAGGTTGTCGTCATGAAAATGGCTGCCGTTATTCGGAGGCATTCGGAAAGAGCGCGAAATTCAAATTAATTCGATTTAAAAACATGAAATATCTTGATCAATTGCAAGTACAATTATAAATACAATAAATAGTACAATACAAGTATATCTTTTTTTGCTTGTACGCGACGATCTGCTTCTGATTTTTTCAAGAATCGTCCGTTTTTCGCTCGTGATGGCATGAGTTTGGGGTTAGAGCACCGTTTACTTTCGCGAACCTGCGGATAGAATGACGGCAGAAGAGAAGGGGAAAGAGGAAGCCGAGTATAGCCGAACGCATCTATATTTCCGTAAAGCAATTCACCTAAATAGTCAAGTACTCATCTGAATATTTTCATATTAATACATAGTTTTGTATAATCTGCTCTATTAGTGGACAATAAATCGTTATTTATTTTTCAACGCCTTTCGGATCTCTTATTTTTAATACTACGAGGAATTTAGATTTTTTCAAAAAGTTTTGAACTTGACTAGCAATTCTTAGCGACCGGACTACTTTAAGCATAGCTTTTTCCTAACACGGAACGCCCGTTGCGGGTTAGGAAATTTTAATTTGTTTCAAATTGCAATCGTTGTTAAGCTCGAAAATGAGTTCACAAAAACGCCCTTGCAAATCCTACGACAGCGACAAGCGAGCAATTAGCGCTTGGTGCAGTAAAAAGTGAAAAATCGAGTTTACGAAAGGCTTCTGCACAGTACAACATTCCATTAACTACACTTCATGCACATTTTCACGGCAAAAGAACTGGGAATCCTGGTCATCCTACTGTATTTACAACAGAAGAAGAAATGAAAATCATACAAGTTGCGCAAATTTTAGGTAATCATGGACCCCCCCCCCAACAGGTTGGACTTCCGTCGTTTAGCAAAAAGTTTTCTGAATTCATGTCCCGGTAGAATCGACCCATTTAAAAACAACATGTCTACTAACAAGTGGCTTCGTTCATTCCTCAAAAGATGGAAAGATGAATTGAGCTTAAGGGTTCCAGAGTGTTTAGCCCTGAACAGAGCTAAATCACTAACTGCTCGCGTCATACGGCGCTTTTTTGGTACATATCACGATGTTTTGCGAGAAAATGGTCTTTTGAACAAGCCAACTAACATTTGGAATTGTGGCACGAAAGTGGATTTGGAACAGATCCAAAATCTGACAAAGTTATAACAATGCGAATTTAATCGCAGGTTCGGCACTGCGACAAAACTACACCATGTTGGCTTGTGGAAATGCGACAGGCCACGTTGCCCCTCCTTTAGTTTTGTTTAAAGGAAAGCATCTATATGCAAATTGGTGCAAAGGTGGCCCTGAAAACACGTTGTACAATGTCACAAAAAGTGGGCGGATAGATGAAGGGGCATTTTTAGGATGGGTTAAGAAAATTTTTATTCCTTTTTGCAAATCCGTGGATCCTGGTACCCGTGTACTGTTGTTTGATGGCCATGCTTCCCACTGCAATTGTGAATTAGTCGGTGAAGCCAAAAAAAAAACGACATCGAGTGAATTTGCTCGCCTCCTCGTTCAAGTCGCATTATGCAGCCACTTGACGTTGCAGTATTTAGGCCTGCAAAAACTGAATGGAAGAAACTTTTGCAAGAATATTACGAATCGACAGGTTTTGAAAATGTTGATAAAATTCAGTTTCGAAAGCTTTTGGATCTTTTGTATAAAAGAAGCACGAAACGTGAGCACTTCACGAGTGGTTTTCGAGGAGCAAGTTTGTTCCCCATTGATTTATCGATACCACTTTCAAAAATACAAAATGTATCAGCACTGCTCAACGAATCTGCAAGCAGCACTACAAGTACAGCACCTGGTGATTCAACTGCAGATTCATCATTTGAATCGAGCGTGATTTCATTCCTGAACGCAAAATTTTTGAGCAAAAAAGGACGAAAAAAATACGCGGTGCCCGACTGTCAAATCGAAAGGACGGCGAAGCCCTCGCCTCCAAAGAAGCCGTGGAGCATCTAAAAAAAACTGCAGTCTAAAAAACAAGCAAAAAAGTCACAGAACATTTCACGAAACGATGAAAACGTAGACACGTGTGGGAAAAATTGGGATGAAAATGTTTCGGATGAATGGGCTGTTATAGAGATCTAGTGTTCCGTTTTTCCGTTTTTTTTACCGGGCAGTTGACAGTTGTAATGCACAGTGAATTATTTTGTACTTAGTTAATTACGTTTGTAATTAAATAGAAATACACAACAGATTTGGCGACGAGGCAGGTAAAGGAAATATACAAGAAATTACCTATCCATTTTTTTTGTTATGAAATATTCTACATAAAAAAAAAATTTATTATTCATAAAAAAAAAAGTACAACCACGTGTCTTACATAATTTACAATGTCGGAGACCCAACCACCGAAAACGTTTACAACGTCATCTTTCACGGTTGAGACCTTCGATGCTACAAGAATGAGATGGGGACGTTGGGTAAAGAGGTTGGAGGTTGCCTTTCAAATATTTCAAGTAGCAGAGCAAATGCAACTCTACTATCTTCTACATTACATGGGTTCGGAAGCTTACGATATTTTGTCAGACAAATTAGCACCAGGGAACCCAGAAAAACAGACTTACAAATACATAACGGAATCAATGGAGCAGTTCCACGAACCTACACCTTTGGAGATTGCCGAGACGTTCCGATTCCAGAGCAGAAAACAACAAGAAGGCGAGTCGGTACAAGAATTCTTGCATGTTTTACAAAAATTAGCAATAAACTGTAAGTTTGGTGACTTTTTAAAGAAGGCGTTAAGAAATCAATTCGTTTACGGACTTCATGGTAAACGAATACAAAGTAGATTATTAGAAACTAGAGAGCTTACGTTAGATAGAGCCGTTGAGATTGCAATAGGGACGGAAATGTCGGAGAAAGATGCAAATCGATTACATAAAATTCCTGCGGTTACAATTGCGACATTAAATACTACAAATACATGTAAGCTTCGCGAGTATAGAGATAGAACTTTATAAAACATATTCTTTATTTAAGATAAGTAAGATTGGTAAAAGTTAGTCAGAATTGTTATAATCAATTCTGAGTTTGTGAAATATTATTAGACTTTGTGATTGTAGAGAAATCCGTTAAGCAATAGTCTTGATTGTTGATTCTCTTATTTTTAGACGAATCTTATCGCTTGCTCAACTGATTTATTGCGTATCTTATGAATCAACAATCATTTATTGGAAAAATGGAGAAACTAAAATTTGAGTTCACAGTTATTCCAAAACCAGACGATACCAAAACGAATATGTATGGTTTGATGTCAATTGAAGACACGCAACAAAGTCGATATACGATTCCAAAAGAATTTCAACCAGCAGGTTTGCATGAAGAATTGATAAAAACTGAGACGTTCAAGATGGTAAAAATTCTATAAAAGAAGATATGAAACAAGAGCGGTGTGGATAACTCTTACACCTGAATTAAAAAAATTTACTTTGAAAATGAAAACATGCAATTCAGTGGTTATTTGCTAGAAAAAGTAAAACTCGAAAAATACACAGAAAACACTCAATGTGTGTCCAAAACACAAAATAAATTAAAATTAGTTGATAAATTCTCAATTGAAAAGTTCTCAAAAATGACAACAAATGTGTCACAGTGGATAAATGGTTTTAATAAAGAGTGTCTTCGCTTGGAATTAAATGCAGACACAGAAAAAATTGAAATGTTAAGATTAATGCTGGATGACTCCTGCAAAGATTGGTACAGCTCAATGCTGATAAAGCACACAGTGGAGTCAGATTGGTCATCATGGGAACTAAGCCTAACAGAAACATATGCTGATAAAGGTTGGTCACCGGTAAAGTATGCGATGAATTTTAATAATTTAAGAGGCTTGGAACATTTAATAAAAGATGATAATAATGAGAAAAACTCACATCGAACTAAACAAAATTTAAAAAAACAAACTGAAAAGAAAGAAAAAAATCCATGCAAAATATGTGTATCAAAAGGAAAAAAAGATAGATTTCATCCAGAAAATTTATGCTGGTACAACAAAGAAAAAAAAGATGAAGACTCATTAACAAATACACTTTTAAATGTACAGTTATCCGATGAAGATCCAAAAACTAGATCTGCCCCACTAATTGAAATAAAAGTATTGTTAGAAGATTCTTTAGAAGTTAAAGGACTTTATGACCCCGGATCAAGAATAACAATAATAAACTCCAAGTTGATAAAAAATGAATTTAAAAAAGAAAAAAGAATATTTAATATAAAAACAATTAGTGGGCAAGGCCAAAGTTATGGTCTGGTAAAATTAAATACAGAAATTAATGGAATAAAGAAAAATATACATGCCTTTGTGTATGAAGATGAAAACTTTAAATATGACCTGATTTTAGGTTTAGATAGTGTAAAAAAATTTGGGTTGACTCATGATGAGAATTTAAATATTCAATTTAAATACACAAAAGAAAAAGATTATATACAAATTAATGATAAATATGAGATAAATTTTAATGAATCTATTGACACAGAAAAATTTGAAATAGACACTAATCACTTGAATGATGGAAAGAAAACGAAAATATATGATATAATGAAAAATTATAAAGGCATTTTGCCAAAGATAAGTATGATGTCGGGGAAGTAAAAATTATGAGGCTTTCATAGACCTACAGATAGATAAATATTGTTACAAAAGACCTTACAGATGTACAATCGAAGATAGAAAAGAGATAGAAGATCAAATCTCACAACTTTTGAAACATGGCTTGATCGAAGACTCATACAGTCCCTTTGCAGCACCAGTAACACTAGCATTCAAAAAGAAGAAAATAAAAAATAGACTGTGCGTGGACTTCAGAGAACTGAATAAAATTATTGTCCCACAAGCTCAACCTTTTCCACTGATAGAAGACTTATTAATAAAGACAGTAGGTTGTAAATATTTTACAACACTAGACATAAATTCGGCTTTTGGTCCATTCCTCTAAGAATCGGAGACAGGAAAAAGACTGGCTTTGTTACTCAAGAAGGGCACTACCAGTGGAGATGCCTTCCTTATGGACTAAAAACATCGCCAGCCATCTTTCAAAGAATTTTAGTTAATATAATAAAAAAGTATAACTTGCAAGGATTTTGCACAAACTATATAGATGACATAATTATCTTCTCAAAAACATTTGAAGAACATTTGAAACATATAGAACTACTCCTAGATGCAATAAAAAAAGAAGGTCTAAAATTAAAATTTACAAAATGCAAATTCGCCAAGAATGAGGTAAAATATTTAGGCCACTTAATAAAAAACGACACAGTCACACCTCTCAAAGATAATATAAAATCCATAAAAGAATTTAAAACACCAGAAAACAAGAAAAACATTAGACAATTCCTGGGAAAAATCAACTTTGAAAGAAAATATGTGCCGAAAATTACAGAGATACTCGAACCTATACATGCGCAACTAAGAAAAACAGTAAAAAAATTTGCCTGGCCAACCGAATGCCAAACCGCTTTCGAGGAAATAAAAAATATTTTAAGTTCGGAACCTATGTTAACAATTTTTAACCCAAAATCAAAAATTTATATATTCACGGATGCTAGCATTAAGGGCCTTGGGGCTATATTAAAACAGCCACAAGAAAACGGTGATATGAAACCAGTGGCATATTTCTCTAAAAAACTGAACGAAACGCAAAAAAAGAAAAAAGCAATTTTCCTGGAATGCCTCGCCATCAAAGAAAGTATAAAGTTCTGGCAACACTGGCTGTTTGGAAGATTTTTCACAGTTTACAGCGACCATAAACCCTTGGAAAATTTGAATGTCAAAAATAGAACAGACGAAGAATTAGGGGATATGATACACTACATATCCCAATACGACTGCGACATTAAATATAACCCTGGAAAAGATAATGGAGAGGCGGACCTTTTAAGTCGAAACCCGGTCTTAGAACCAGAAGAAAATGTAGAAGATGTGTTAAAAACAGCAAACAATGTGACAATAAATTCCATAACCCTACAGGAAATAATAGACGACCAAAACAAAATGAAAGAATAATGCAAAACATACACAAACTTGTACTAAAAAATGGAATCTACTACAAAAAGATAAAAGGAAGAGAAAAAATAATATTAAGTGAAAAATACAGCAAGACCTTAATACAACGTATACACAAAGACTACGGCCACGCAGGTACAAATCAAATTGCACGCAAAATAAACTTATTCTACACAGCTCCAAATTTAACAGAAAACATCGAACAAACACGTAATTGTGAAATATGTATAAGAAATAAAACAAGACTAAACAGGAATTATGGCCTTATGTCACACCTGGGCCCAGCAGAAAGACCATTCCAAATAATGTCGCTGGACACCATTGGTGGATTCGGTGGACAAAGAACAACAAAAAAATACCTACACTTACTGGAAGACCATTTCACTAGATATGCATACATTTTATGCTCAAAAAATCAAACAGCAAAAGACTTCATAAACCTGCTAAATAAAGTCCCATCCGAAGAGAAAATAGAAATTATACTAGCGGACCAATACCCTGGTATAAGTTCGAAAGAACTTGAAAATTATGTGAAAGACCGGGGGGCTGAAATGATCTACACAGCCGTGGACGCCCCGTTTTCCAACGGGCTAAACGAAAGACTAAACCAAACATTGGTGAACAAGATACGGTTCACCGTAAATGAAAAACAAAGAAAATAGCCTGGTCGACGGTAGCGGAGGAATGCAGAAAAAATACAATGAAGCAAACCATTCAGTCACAGGTTTCTCACCCGAGTATTTACTGAATGGAGAATCAACCGATGTGCTGCCACCAGAGCTAAAAACAACGAAACATACAAAAGAAACTTGGAAGAGGACAGAAAACTAGCGCTACTTCGAACACGAAAGTCTCATAACTACAATAAATCATTATACGACAAAACAGAATAGACTACAAGCTTGAAGAGGGGGACATGGTCTACGTAATGAACAAGAATAGACTGAACAGAAAAAATTGGAAGAAATTAGAACCGGCCCTTCAAAATAGAGAAGAAAATATCAGACTCGATATACAAGATCAACACAAACAACAAGAAAACTACAAGAGGTTTATACCACATCACGAAGCTCATCCCTATAGGGATGTGACCCAACGTCAATTCCACAGAGGAAGAATTGACGCCCTGGGGGGGGGGGGAGATGTAAGCTTCGCGAGTATAGAGATAGAACTTTATAAAACATAGTCTTTATTTAAGATAAGTAAGATTGGTAAAAGTTAGTCAGAATTGTTATAATCAATTCTGAGTTTGTGAAATATTATTAGACTTTGTGATTGTAGAGAAATCCGTTAAGCAATAGTCTTGATTGTTGATTCTCTTATTTTTAGACGAATCTTATCGCTTGCTCAACTGATTTATTGCGTATCTTATATACATTTAAAAAAATCCCCACTGCAATATCAACAATTACAAATAAAAAAAAATTTTCAAAAATTAAAAATTTCAATGTAAATCCTAGTTCTAGAAGATGCTATCGATGCGGCAGTAACCAACATCTAGCCACAAAGTGTGATAAAATTAATATGATATGTAATTTTTGCAAGGTAAAAGGGCATTTACAGAAAGTATGTATGAAAGCAAAGAAATCCTTAGACACAAATGAAGTAGAAGAGGTTAGTACAGACATACAAGAATTACTCAATGTGGAAGAGGAGAATGACTTTATACCCTTACGAAACAAATACTTCTTACAAATCCAAATTAATGACAAAAACGTTAAAATGGAGGTGGACAGCGGTGCACCCGTAAGTTTACTTAATTTCAATGCCTATCGAAAATTATTTTCAAATTGCAATTTACAAAATACTTCATTAAGGTTAGTGTCGTACTGTCAGACCAAATTACAGGTATTAGGGTTTATGCAGGTTAAAGTAACTCATAATGAAGTTAAAGAACGACTGAATTTGTATGTTGTTCAAGGTGATAGAAATCCTCTCCTTGGAAGAGAATGGATTCGTGCTTTAAAAATTAATTTACTGGAAATAGATGGAGTATATGCAATAGGAAATACACTTGCAGAGAACGAGGAGGTTTCCAAATTAATTTCGAAATATAAGGATACATTCCAACCTGGAATAGGTAAAATAAAAAATGTACAAGCATCACTCTATTTGAAAGAAAATACTAAACCGATTTTTATGAAAGCTAGAAGTGTACCATTTGCGTTACAGCCTGCAGTAGAGCGTGAAATAAATTCTCTCGAGAAGCAGGGCATCTTGGAAAAAGTTGACACATCAGAGTGGGCTACCCCCGTGGTACCAGTAATAAAAACAAATGGTCAAATTAGATTATGTGGAGATTACAAAGTTACCCTAAACTCACACATTTTAGTTGACGAGCACCCATTACCAACTGTCGATGAACTATATGCACACATGGCAGGATTTGTGTAAAGCATACTTACATCTGGAAGTAAAACCGGAAATGCGACACTTACTTACAATAAATACATCAAAAGGATTATACCGTCCAACTAGACTAATGTTCGGAATAGCTAGTGCCCCCGCAATCCGGCAGAGGCAAATAAAGCAAATCCTACAAGGTATTCCAGGCACATCCGTATTTTTAGATGACATAAAAATAACGGGACCCGACACAAAAACACATCTCGAACGATTAGCAGCGGTATTGGAAAAACTACACATACACAACCTGAAAGTAAATTTAGACAAAAGTGTATTTTTGAAGGACGAAATTGAATATTGCGGGTATAAGATAAACAGATACGGTATACAGAAAGTAAAAAAAAAAAATAGGTGCAATTCAAAATGTACCAGTCCCAAAAGACAAATCTCAAGTACGAGCATTTGTGGGATTTGTGAATTACTACAGACGATTTCTGCAGAATGCAAGTTCTATCCTGTACCCACTAAACAATCTTTTAAAGATTGACGTACCATTTAAGCGGTCACACCAATGCAAGGTAGCTTTTGAAGAAGCCAAAAGACAAATAATGTCCGATCAAGTTCTATGTCATTTTGACCCAAGACTTCCATTAGTACTTGCAACCGATGCTTCACCCTACGGTGTCGGTGCAGTGCCGAGTCACGTATTCCCAAATGGTAACGAACGACCAATACAGTTTGCAAGCCAAACGTTAACGAAAACTCAACAAAAATACGCTCAAATCGACAAGGAGGCTTACAGTCTCATTTACGGCATAAAAAAATTTTACCAGTGCAAGAAGATTTACATTGATCACAGACCACAAACCACTACTACAAATATTTTCGCCTACAATATTCTTAGTGCTACAAGAATGCAGCATTACGCGGTATTTTTACAATCTTTTCAATACGATATTAAATACAAAAGTAGTCAATTACATGCCAATGCAGATACCATTATCTTCAGAAGATTTGACAATTTTTGATGAACCTGATGTATTCGAAATAAACCAAATAGAAACATTGCCGGTAACGGTCGAAATTTTAGCCTAAAGCTACAGGAAATGATGTTTCATTTAGTAAATTACACAGGCCAACCAAAAAATATTTTTTAAAAACTTTTTTCAAAGTTCAAGCTGTTTCTTATGTGTTTTGGTGTGCTGAATCCAAATTTTCAATAAGTTTTTTTCTACCACGTACCAATTTTTGGCAATCTCTGTTTTTTTGTTGGGTACGCTAGTATTAAAATACATAGGTATAATTGAAAAGTTTTCCATTTATTATTACATTTATTATTTACATTTTATTATTACGATGGAAGTGTAAGTATGAATATGTACAGTTTTTTTACTTATTAATCTAAAGGGTTGTATTTCCTCAACCTCTTCTCAGTAAAAGTTCGAGTGTAGCTTTTCCGTTTATGTGATGCTTCTAGAGTTTCTCGTAGAAGGGTCCAACAGTAATCTCCCATCATGTTGGCATCCCAACGACCCTGATACCGTTTCTCCATCTCCTTTATATCTTGGTGGAAACGCTCCCCTTGTTCCTCACTTACAGCTCCAAGATTGTCAGGAAAATCATTAAATGTGAGTGTAAAAAATGCACCTTTACACTCATGTTACATCCAAGTTCTTGAAATGTTTTCAACATGTTTTGAACTATATTTTCGTAATTAGGGTCTTTATGATTTCCCAAAAACTTCAAAACTACTTGTTTAAATGCACCCCATGCTGATTTTTCCTGCAAGTTCATCGCATTTTCGAAATTAGGGTCTTGCATAAGTTTTCGAATGTCAGGGCCAACAAATATGCCTTCTTTTAACTTTGCCTCTGATAAACCAGGAAATTTCTGACACAAATATTGAAAGCAAGGCTCTGTTTTTGATAGAGCTTTGACGAATTGCTTCATGAGGCCCAATTTTATGTGCAATGGTGGAAGGAGTATTTTTCGGGGATTCACCAAACTCATACGCAGAATGTTCTTGCTCCCAGGTTCCAAATGCTCTCTTGCAGGCCATGCTGTTCTTGTCCAGTGTTGATCTCGTGCCCTACTATCCCATTCACACAAAAAACAAGGAAATTTAGTGAACCCACTTTGCTGTCCAAGTAACAGTGCAGACACCTTCAAGTCACCACAAACCACCCACTCATGCTCGGAGTATTTTATCTTCTGTAACACAAGCTGTAGATTTTCATAAGTCTCTTTGAGGACAACCGAATGTCCCACAGGCAATGAAGCGTATCTGTTGCCATTATGCAACAGAACTACTTTCAGGCTTCTTTTGGATGAGTCAATAAAGAGCCTCCAATCTTGTTTATTGTACTCTATACCGAATGCTTCTACTAACCGGGTATGTTACTACAGAACACTAAGTTACCTTCTTGTTCAAAATAAGGAGCAAATTTTTGTTCCCTTGTTCGGTACCCACGATAGGATGTTCCTGGAGCCAACAAATGCTTTTCTTTCAACCTGGAACCCAGAAGTTCTGCTTTTCTTTAGTTAAACGTAAATCTCTCACTAGGTCATCTAGTTCGTTTTGCTCAAACAACCGAGGTTTAATGCTTTCAAACTCACAGTCAGACTCAGCATCGGGTACCTCGCATTCAGAATCGCTACTAGTCATAGAGAGACTTTGTAACGTTTCGGTGGGTCTGGTACAGGAATATGTTCATCATGAGGAACTGGACGCAATGCTGATTGAAGATTCGGATATGAAATAACTTTTTATTCTTAGAATTGTAGCCACTGACATCGATGCTGCAAAAGTAGCAGTCGTCGGAATGATTCTTTTGTTCCTCCATACCATGGGAACTCCGAATCTAAACGATTTCTTTTTCCACATGACCACTTCCGTAAATCCTCTACACAAACGTAACATACCTTGTGTGGTGCCCAAGCTCTTTGCTGGTCCCCAAGCTTCACTCCAAAGTAGGCAAAGTAAACATTTTTCACAAATTCTGTTATACTCCTTTGATGCTTCTTGATCACAAACTCGCCACAAATATAACAAAAATTGTCAGGGCTATTGGCACAACAACGACTTGCCATTTCACTGAACACTATGTGAAACCAACTAAATGCAAATGTGAACTAACAACTTTTGCAATGATAAGGTTTCAAATTACCCTATTAAGCAGAATGACTCATGAAACGTAGATTAGAAAGTATATGCTTTCATGATTTTCTTAGTATTAGTCAGCTACACTCCCAGTCGAAAAGATAGCACATGTGTGCAATACTGAAAATTTTGCTATACAGACTAAGTGTGCTATCATTTCGCCCATAGTGTTTACCACTTTTTATATGTTATATACACAACCTTGTGATGTTGTGCCTTGCTTCCAGTGATCCGCATGTCCCTGGCTCGCGAACTTACGATACCACTTAATAAACATAAACAATTGTACAAGCGTCATTGAGGAATTAAAGATAGCACACATGTGCTATCTTTTCGACTGGGAGTGTAGATACTCAAAAATGCACATTCACCATTTAGTACTAATTAGGTGTATTATTAATAGACATGATTAGTAAGCGCATTATTATTATAGACTTATAATGCATAAATAATGTAAAGTGAAAATGCCAGGAAACGTTACGTCCTGTGGTATTTTAAAGTTCATTTTCGGATTCAGCACGTCAAACAACATAAAGGGGAGCCAAAATTTTAAAAAAAGTTTTTTCATGGTTGGCCTGTGTTATTAGAGGGATTAACTACAGGGAAACCTATAAACAAGGATTCACGATTTAACATTCCACAAAAGGAATTTACCCTACAATCTGAATGCATCATGCGTGGACAAAGAGTTTTAATTCCACTTACCTTACGTCATAAAGTTCTTTCAGAGCTTCATTCCGCTCATTTTGGTATGGTTAAGTTGAAGGGCCTTGCCAGGAGTTATTGCTGGTGGCCAGAGATCGATAATGATATCGAGGAAATGGTGAAAAATTGCACAGATTGCAATAAGGAAAAAAATAACGCACCGAAAGCGGAAACACACATTTGGGAAACAACCACTAAACCATTTGAACGTGTTCATGCAGATTATGCAGGACCATTGTACGGCGGCTATTATTTTCTACTGATAGATTCGTATACCAAATGGCCTGAAATTCATTATGTAAGAAATACTACTACAGCTACCACGATCGAACTTTGCAGAGAAATATTCTCACGGTTTGGTATACCGAAAATTTTTGTCACAGATAACGGTGCAAATTTCACATCGTTCAAATTCGAGAAATTTTTAACCGAAAATGGTATTAAACATAAACTAACCGCACCATATCACCCAGCCACAAACGGACAAGCTGAAAGATATGTGCAAATTTTAAAAAAATCACTAAAAGCGATGCATAAGGAAAATAACCGAAATTTAGCACTTTGCAAATTACTTATTGAATATAGGAAAATGCCACACATCACTACAGGGAAAAGTCCATCGGAAATGATGTTTGGAAGACAAATTCGCTCTCGACTAGATTGCATGAAACCTGATACAAACCATAATACTGATTTTTTAAATGCTAACAAGAAATATCGTAATTTACATGTTGACCAAAGAGTTTCAGTTCGAGATTACCTTAATGAAAAGTGGAAATTTGGTAAAGTTCTATCCAAAATAGGCATTTTACACTATCTAGTAAAGTTAGATGATGGAAGGGTGTGGCGGAGACACATTGACCAAATTCGAGAAATAGGACAAAACACACCTATGGAGACGATTAAACTTAACTTACCTTTACCAGACGTGACTGTACAGCAACAAATTACGCCACCTACTAGTAAAGAGATGACCGTACCTGTTACGACTAATTCTCAAACTGATTTGACACCAGAGGAAATCCCGACAATTCCAAATGTTGATAATACTGTACCAGTGTTAAGGCGTTCTACTAGAACTAGGAGACCACCTCAAAGGTTGAATTTGTAAAGATTCATTAAGGAGGGAAGGTGTTATAGAGATCTAGTGTTCCGTTTTCCGTTTTTTTTACCGGGCAGTTGACAGTTGTAATGCACAGTGAATTATTTTGTACTTAGTTAATTACGTTTGTAATTAAATAGAAATACACAACATGGGCAAACTGTGAAATGTGCGACAATTGGATATGTGAAGCATTTTGATGCATCGGATGCTAATTTTTACTGTGAAAAATGTGCACCGATCGTCGGCTCGGGCGATTGCGCCCAATTTGCGTTTTTACACTTAACAAATTTTTTTTAATGAAAATTTGCGCTTAAAATTGTCTCATTTTATTGTTACAATGGTAAAAGGGTAAAACACCCCTATGCGGAACACCTCTTAACACGGAACACACTTGTCGTTCGCGCCACAATAATTACAGCATTTAATATTATTTTTTCTTTTCAATTTGATTTTCAAGTTTAAGCTGTTCGCTTCAATTTAGCACAACCTTACTGTAACGTATTGTCATTTCGTAATTATTGCGCGGTTGGAATTTTGCGGCGTCGAAATTTGTTTAATTTTAAGGTAAGAAAACTTTATATTTTCCCGTAAGTTCTGATGGTCTAATGTTGTTTTCTAGCTTAACTTTGCGTGCTCTTTCGGAAAAAAAACACACTTTGTTGCGTGAAAATTTGGCGCTTTTTAAATTCTGCTTAGGCATTGCTTTTTCCTAACACGGAACACCCGTTGCGGGTTAGGAAATTTTAATTTGTTTCAAATTGCAATCGTTGTTAAGCTCGAAAATGAGTTCACAAAAACGCCCTTGCAAATCCTACGACAGCAACAAGCGAGCAATTAGCGCTTGGTGCAGTAAAAAGTGAAAAATCGAGTTTACGAAAGGCTTCTGCACAGTACAACATTCCATTAACTACACTTCATGCACATTTTCACGGCAAAAGAACTGGGAATCCTGGTCATCCTACTGTATTTACAACAGAAGAAGAAATGAAAATCATACAAGTTACGCAAATTTTAGGTAATCATGGACTCCCCCCCCCCCCAACAGGTTGGACTTCCGTCGTTTAGCAAAAAGTTTTCTGAATTCATGTCCCGGTAGAATCGACCCATTTAAAAACAACATGCCTACTAACAAGTGGCTTCGTTTATTCCTCAAAAGATGGAAAGATGAATTGAGCTTAAAGGGTTCCGGAGTGTTTAGCCCTGAACAGAGCTAAATCACTAACTGCTCGCGTCATACGGCGCTTTTTTGGTACATATCACGATGTTTTGCAAGAAAATGGTCTTTTGAACAAGCCAACTAACATTTGGAATTGTGCCACGAAAGTGGATTTGGAACAGATCCAAAATCTGACAAAGTTATAACAAAACGAGGTGCACATTCGGCGAATTTAATCGCAGGTTCGCCACCGCGACAAAACTACACCATATTGGCTTGTGGAAATGCGACGGGCCACGTTGCCCCTCCTTTAGTTTTGTTTAAAGGAAAGCATTTATATGCAAATTGGCGCAAAGGTGGCCCTGAAAACACGTTGTACAATGTCACAAAAAGTGGGCGGATAGATGAAGGGGCATTTTTAGGATGGGTTAAGAAAATGTTTATTCCTTTTTGCAAATCCGTGGATCCTGGTACCCGTGTACTGTTGTTTGATGGCCATGCTACCCATGCAATTATGAATTAGTCGGCGAAGCCAAAAAAAAACGACATCGAGCGAATTTGCTCGCCTCCTCGTTCAAGTCACATTATGCAGCCACTTGACGTTGCAGTATTTAGGCCTGCAAAAACTGAATGGAAGAAACTTTTGCAAGAATATTACGAATCGACAGGTTTTGAAAATATCGATAAAATTCAGTTTCGAAAGCTTTTGGATCTTTTGTACAAAAGAAGCACGAAACGTGAGCACTTCACGACCGGGTTTTCGAGGAGCAGGTCTGTTCCCCGTTGATTTATCGATACCACTTTCAAAAATACAAAATGTATCAGCACCGCTCGATGAATCTGGAAGCAGCACTACACGTACAGCACCTGGTGATTCAACTGCAGATTCATCATTTGAATCAAGCGTGATTTCATTCCTGAACGCAAAATTTTTGAGCAAAAGGACGGAAAAAATACGCGGTGCCCGACTGTCAAATCGAAAGGACGGCGAAGCCCTCGCCTCCAAAGAAGCCGTGGAGCGTCTAAAAAAACCGGCAATCTAAAAAACAAGCAAAAAAGTCACAGAACATTTCGCGAAACGATGAAAACGTAGACACTTGTGGGAAAAATTGGGATGAAAATGTTTCGGATGAATGGGCAAACTGTGAAATGTGCGACAATTGGATATGCGAAGCATTTTGATGCATCGGATGCTAATTTTTACTGTGAAAAATGTGCACCAATCGTCGGCTTGGACGATTGC
Source organism: Rhagophthalmus giganteus (assembly GCA_036326145.1). Classification (NCBI taxonomy): domain Eukaryota; kingdom Metazoa; phylum Arthropoda; class Insecta; order Coleoptera; family Rhagophthalmidae; genus Rhagophthalmus; species Rhagophthalmus giganteus. The sequence goes on along the minus strand of JARFJA010000077.1, from coordinate 5,448 downwards.
GCCTAATTTGCGTTTTTACACTTAACAAATTTTTTTTAATGAAAATTTGCGCTTAAAACTGTCTGATTTTATTGTTGCAATGCTTACATTTTTGTTGCCTTGCTACTGTATATGCGTTTTTTGTTGCTATGCTTTTTTTTTAAAAAAACTGGGTGTTCCGTGTTAGGTCCAGGATGGGCCTAACACGGATCACTCGAGTAGTTTTTAAAAAATAGCCATAGCACGACGGCTAGGCAACATTAGGCCATCAAACTTCGCGAAATTATAGTAAAATGGCTAATCTACTTCACCGACAAAAAATTTCGGCCGTAGAAATGTAGACACATGTGGGAAAAATTTCGATGAAAATGTTTCGGATGAATGGGCAAACTGTGAAATGTGCGACAATTGGATATGTGAAGCATTTTGATGCATCGGATGCTAATTTTTACTGTGAAAAATGTGCACCAATCGTCGGCTTGGACGATTGCGCCTAATTTGCGTTTTTACACTTAACAAATTTTTTTTAATGAAAATTTGCGCTTAAAACTGTCTGATTTTATTGTTGCAATGCTTACATTTTTGTTGCCTTGCTACTGTATATGCGTTTTTTGTTGCCACGATGCTTTTTTTTTAAAAAAACTGGGTGTTCCGTGTTAGGTCCAGGACGGGCCTAGCGCGGAACACTCGGGTAGTTTTTAAAAAATAGCCATAGCACGACGGCGAGGCAACATTAGGCCGTCGAACTTCGCGAAATTATAGTAAAACGGCTAATCTACTTCGCCGACAAAAAATTTCGGCCGTACCTTAACTTTTCGGCTTGGCACGTCAATCAAAAGCAAAGTGTGTTCCATGTTTGGGCTTTTACCCCCTACATAACCTAAAAAAAAACAAATAACTCATTATATGAATTACAGGTGAACAAGCAGCTGCTGATAAGACTGCAGCCAAAGAATTTACTGAGCAACCGACCAAAGTTCTTGATGAAGAAAATTTGTGCTTAAAACTGTCTCATTTTATTGTTGCAATGCTTACATTTTTGTTGCCTTGCTACTGTATGTGCGTTTTTTGTTGCCATGCTTTTTTTTTAAAAAACTGGGTGTTCCGCGTTAGGTCCAGGACGGGCCTAACGCGGAACACTCGGGTAGTTTTTAAAAAATAGCCATAGCGCGACGGCCAGACAACATTAGGCCATCAAACTTCGCGAAATTATAGTAAAATGGCTAATGAAATGGCAAATGAAAATTTGTGCTTAAAACTGTCTGATTTTATTGTTGCAATGCTTACATTTTTGTTGCCTTGCTACTGTATGTGCGTTTTTTGTTGCCATGCTTTTTTTTAAAAAAAAAACTGGGTGTTCCGCGTTAGGTCCAGGACGGGCCCAACACGGAACACTCGGATAGTTTTTAAAAAATAGCCATAGCACGACGGCCAGGCAACATTAGGCCATCAAACTTCGCGAAATTATAGTAAAATGGCTAATGAAATGGCAAATGAAAATTTGTGCTTAAAACTGTCTGATTTTATTGTTGCAATGCTTACATTTTTGTTGCCTTGCTACTGTATGTGCGTTTTTTGTTGCCATGCTTTTTTTTAAAAAAAAAACTGGGTGTTCCGCGTTAGGTCCAGGACGGGCCCAACACGGAACACTCGGATAGTTTTTAAAAAATAGCCATAGCACGACGGCCAGGCAACATTAGGCCATCAAACTTCGCGAAATTATAGTAAAATGGCTAATGAAATGGCAAATGAAAATTTGTGCTTAAAACTGTCTGATTTTATTCTTGCAATGCTTACATTTTTGTTGCCTTGCTACTGTATGTGCGTTTTTCGTTGCCACGATGCTTTTTTTTTTCAAAAAAAACTGGGTGTTCCGCGTTAGGTCCAGGACGGGCCTAACGCGGAACACTCGGGTAGTTTTTAAAAAATAGCCATAGCACGACGGCCAGGCAACATTAGGCCATCAAACTTCGCGAAATTATAGTAAAATGGCTAATGAAATGGCAAATGAAAATTTGTGCTTAAAACTGTCTGATTTTATTGTTGCAATGCTTACATTTTTGTTGCCTTGCTACTGTATGTGCGTTTTTTGTTGCCATGCTTTTTTTTAAAAAAAAAACTGGGTGTTCCGCGTTAGGTCCAGGACGGGCCCAACACGGAACACTCGGATAGTTTTTAAAAAATAGCCATAGCACGACGGCCAGGCAACATTAGGCCATCAAACTTCGCGAAATTATAGTAAAATGGCTAATGAAATGGCAAATGAAAATTTGTGCTTAAAACTGTCTGATTTTATTGTTGCAATGCTTACATTTTTGTTGCCTTGCTACTGTATGTGCGTTTTTTGTTGCCATGCTTTTTTTTTAAAAAAAAACTGGGTGTTCCGCGTTAGGTCCAGGACGGGCCCAACACGGAACACTCGGGTAGTTTTTAACCCGGGATCGGTCGCTAATTGGTCTAAAAGACCGACAAATAATACATCTACGCACACTTCATAAAATACGCATGCGTTTGCGCCATGTGCTTAGTTATTCTTCAAAAACATACTAATGATGCGAATGCAAGCTAGTTAAGTGTTTTCCTATTTTTGGTAAAGGTGTTATTATCATTTGTTTACGTGAGTGGTCATAACGACCGTCTTGCGACTGATACCGTTTGGTCTACCGTCTATGTTTGGCCTTTTACAAAATACTGTGTACCTAAATAACTCTTTCAGTAAGTAATATATAAACTTTCTAAAATACATTTGTTTTACATATTTTATACATTCATTTTAGAAATGGGCGACTATGAGCGAGAAGTAGCACGTTTAAAAATGTGGCAAGAAATACAATCAGAGGAAGAAATATCTGAAAATGAGAGCGAAGCCGATGAAGATGATTTACAAGTTAGTGATCACATCTCTGATACTGAACAATCAGATGAATCCAGTGAAGGATCTGATGATGACATACCACTTTCTGAATTGCAAAGATTTTATCATGGCCGAGATAAAAGAACAAAATGGCGTCTACGGCCATTGGGCGATACTAAAATTCTAAAGAGAAATCTAATAAACTTTATACCTGGCGTTCAAAACCATGCAAAAAACGCAAAGTCACCAATAGATGCTTGGATGTTGTTTTTTACTGATAATATGATTTATGAAATCGTACGATGTACAAATATTTACATCGAAAAAGTTCGTGTAAATTACGCACGTAACAGAGATGCCAAGGATACGGATGCATCAGAACTTAAAGCCTTATTTGGTTTATTGTACTTCGCAGGCGTATTACGATTGTCTCATACAAATGTAGCGGAGTTATGGGCTAACGATGGTACTGGAATTGAAATATTTCGACATGTCATGTCATTGAAACGTTTTGAATTCTTACTTCGATGCTTACGATTTGATAATATTCATGATCGTTCAGAAAGACAACAAACCGATAAGTTGGCTCCAATTAGATGGATATTTGAAAAGTTTGTCAGACGTTGTCAAACAAATTACAAAGTTGGAGAAAATGTAACTATTGACGAAATGCTTGAAGCCTTCAGAGGAAGATGCAGCTTCCGGCAATATATGAAAAATAAACCTGCTAAATATGGAATAAAAATATTTTCATTAGCTGATGCTCGAAATTATTACACTTCAAATATGGAGATATACGTTGGAAAGCAACCGGATGGACCTTTTGTTATTGACAATAGTGCAACCAGTGTTGTGGAGCGCCTTACATTACCGATTCAGAATTCTGGTCGAAATGTGACTATAGATAATTGGTTCACTTCCATTCCTTTGATGAAATCGTTACTGTCTTATAATATTACCATTGTTGGTACTATTCGAAAAAATAAAAAAGAAATACCACCTGTATTTGTCAATTCAAAAAACCGTCATGTCGCTACTACTTTATTTGGCTTTTCTAATGAAGCAACTTTAGTTTCATATGTACCAAAGAAAGGTAAAGTTGTTACACTTCTATCAAGCCTGCACGTTGGCGCGAATTCGGATAGTATCGATGAGTCTACAGGAGAGAAGAGAAAACCTCATATCATCACGTTTTATAATCAAACTAAAGGAGGTGTGGATAAAGTGGACGAGATGAAACAAAATTATTCAGTATCAAGGAAGAGCGCAAGGTGGCCACTAACTGTCTTTTTTTCAATGATGAATATAGCTGGTATAAACAGTCAAATAATTTTTGAAAATAATACGCAATCCAATTTAAAACGATCTGAATATTTGAAAACTCTATGTAGAGGTTTGGTTCTTGATTTTCTAAAAATGCGTCTTATATCATCACATGTGCCACAGGTCACGAAATCAAGGATATATGAGATATTTAGTTTAGTACCTAGCATACAAGTGAATCAAGAACCAAACACATGTTTCGGAAGATGCTTCAGATGTTCTTCGAAGAAAAATCGAAAAACTAAAACTGTTTGTAAAAGTTGTTCTAAATGTATTTGCAAGGAACATACTATAACATATTGCGATATTTGTGAATCCCAAATATTAGAAATTCCTCATTAAATTTTTATATTAATTTGTAGTCTATTTTGTTCACACAGTTATACAGGTGTATTAAGTTTTGATTTTATAGAATTTGTTTTTATACGTTAATAAATATAAATAAAACTATAAGCTAGTATTTACGCCATTTTTTACCTAGATAACACCACTTTCTACATTTATAAAAAAACTTAAATTATTTGGTCGAAATGACCGCACCGCGACCGCTCTCGTAAAATTGATCTATGCGACCGATCCCGGGTTAAAAAATAGCCATAGCACGACGGCCAGGCAACATTAGGCCATCAAACTTCGCGAAATTATAGTAAAATGGCTAATCTACTTCACCGACAAAAAATTTCGGCCGTATCTTAACTATTCGGCTTGGCACGTCAATCGAAAGCAAAGTGCGCTCCACGTTTGGGGCTTTTACCCCAATCAATTTTACCTTCGGCAACTGTATGGTGGGAATGTTGAAGAACATGTGGCCTCCGTACATCAGTATCTTTAGATACGTTTCGAACATGTGATAGAGCTTGGCCGACAACTTCGTCCGGTCCGGATACAGTTCCGACAGCTTCTCCAGATCGTGGTGGAAGAACGTCACGAGCGACGACAGCGTGTCCGCCCTGTGCTCCAGAACCCAGTCGGCGATGTTTCTGTCCGTGCCGACCGCCTGAAACACGTCCCGGTTTAAGAACCGATCGACGAAAGCTTTCGCACCCTCACCAAAATGAACCTTCCGTAGGTTCGTATCGAAAACTTGCCGCTCTGCAGGGCGAATATGCGGGGGCACTTGAAGGCGGTCCGTAAGAAGTGAGACGCCCCGATTATCTGGCCGCACAGCGCCGTCCGTTGCTGATCGGACACCCAGCCCGGATGGAAGTACAGAATGGCCGAGGCCGGGTCGTCGTCCTCGTTCCGGAGCAGCTCGGTGTCGTAGACGAAAATTATCATCATTTCCCTAAAGC